>JAODKF010000038.1:6387705-6398645 GCA_026779585.1 Mormyrus proboscirostris | reverse complement strand
GGGGGGTCGGGTGGGGGGGACGGAAAGACCGGGGGGGGGTCGTCTGGTGTTGACGGCTTTTTACTGACTCCCAGACTGGAGCTGAAGCCCTTAGGCTGTGTGGCGCATAACTGACACATTTTCTAACAGAACACGGCGACGCCCCCTGTCTGCCATGGTGGAGCCTGCGGCCCAGCTCGTTTGCTGCTGTGAGAGAGGACTCCCTGTATGCCTTGTGTGTCAGGATGGTGACACGTCTACGGTGTGGAGCCTGGCCTTCAATCCCACCGCATACTGCACACACACACATATACACACAGGTTTGTAATTATATCTTTGTGGGGACTCTCCATTCAATTCTATGGGGAGAACTCTAATCACAACATGACAATTTAACCCCTATCCAGCCCTAACCTTAACCATAAGTAACCAAACAAAATACGAGACTTTTTGCATTTTTACTTTTTTGATTGCATTTACAGGTCTTTGTAAGGACCCGAAAAATGATCCCCACAATGTAAAAAAAAAAGTTTTTATTACATTGTGGGCGATATTTGGTCCCCATAAAGTAATATAAACTGAATAAACACACACATTTGTATTTATATCTTTGTGGCACCATGTATTCATTTCTATGGGAAAAACATACAAATATAAATAGAACCCCCCACACATACTGTACAGTCTACGAACTAAATTCAAATTCGCCATTTTGCAACTGAAGTAAAGCAGATTTTTATTGCGTATCCATCCATCCATCCATCCATCCATCCATCCGCAATAAACATATCCAGATCAGAGTGGCCTAGAGCCTATCCCAGACAGGACAAGGCAGAGGTGCACCCTGGGTGGATGTCAGTCCATCACAGGCCATGCACTTGCATTCTATGGAGGGTGTATTCACAGTAAGGGATCCATACCTTGCCTGTGCACATTTGACCCTATGTATACTGTAAATTAACTGGATCTGGAAGGAATGGATCGGGTAGACTGTATAGATCAGGTAGCGAAAAACGATATAGCAAAGGGATTACTTTGGTTTCTGGCTGCGGTGCAGTGTTTGCTGGATATTTGGGCTGACAGAAGTATCTAGGAACAACTGGATTCGATACACAAAGACTCTGAGATATTTGGTAAAATACTAGCCTGTCTTCTTATATGTGCAGCACAATTAGCTGAAAATCGCTGCATCGCATACTGTTACTGCGCCCGACATGACTCCAAATAAGCCACAAAATAAGAGCATTAATCAAGGGCTCCGTTGCGCTGTGCAGTAGCAATTCTCTTTAGCACAAAAAGTTACACGATGGTGACGAAAGCAAGCTCAGGCCCGGAATGTTAAGTGCAGTGTGAGCGCAGGCCAGTGGGGGAGAGGGGAGGGGGACAATCATGCTCGGGCACAGTACAAGGCAACTGGGCCAAGTGTGAATACGCCCTTAAAGATCCCAATTAGACTAACTGCTTGTCTTTGGACTGTGGGGAAAAAACCAGAGCAGCCAGAAGAGACCTGCATGATGTGGGGAGAACATGCAAACTCTACACACTTACAGACGAGATTCGAACCCTGAACCGGCAGGTGTGTGACTGCAATATTACGCACTGGATATCATGCTCCCCTGAAGTACAGTTTAGTTAGCATTCAAAGCCCAGTTTCAATACGAATTTAATGCTGACAGACTAGACTTTTAAATATGAAGTTTCCAAGTCCATCACTGTCACCCTTAATGGCCTTAATTTCTCTCTAGTTGCCTGCGTTTCCCCAGCAGACCTTCCAAGTCACTCGCTGGAGCCTGGAAGACACGGTAATGGCGAAGAGCCCAGCACCACTAACGAGGACGATTTACTAACGGGGCTGTAAATTTACTACGCCGCCCGCTGCTGGCCCAGGGCCACAGGCAGGGTCTTGCCGTGTCGGCGCGCCGCTCGGCCTTATTTACCGCCCGCCGCCGGCCTTTCCGCGCTGCCAGCGGCATCATTAACCCGCGTATTTCAGAGCTCACCCCAGCGCGTGTCACACCAACGGTCGCCGGTGCGCAGAAGCGCTGCTTCTTTTAACGAGCTTAATGAGGAGGAAGGTGAAGTCTGTCCGGCACACCTGGCGGAATCCATTCCTCTGTTATGATGCGGCTGTGCACAATTAATCAATCTGGCATTTATTACTTTTCCTGGATATATTAAACTGTTACTCTGCACTGGGAGTATGGGCTTCATTATAGCTCAACATTACTAGAATTCCTGTTTATATATAAATACAAACAACTCCTCTGACTATAGTACATATAAAGTGCACAGAAACTCTGGCAAATGATTTGGAAATTGAGGACCTTGTAAGAATTTGTATAACAAACTTTGCCATTCTCTTTTTTCCCCCTGATAAACAGAATCCAATAGGGATTTACAAAGAATAACAAAACAAATTAATTATTCATGTTTGTTTGTGATCCTGTTCTTTTCTGGGATGGATTAGTTTCACTTAGATTTCTTTTTTCTTAATTTTTTTTTTTGTCAAAAACGTTGCTCATTAGCTCACGCTGAGCCCCGGCCACCAGGCCGGCATGTCGCATTAAAGGTCGTTAAAGAGTGTAATGTGTACAGCGCCAAATATGTAATCACACCCCACAAGGTGTGAACTAGGCAAAGAACCTCATTAAAGCACACAATGAGCGAGAACATGACGGAGCCAAACAACCCGCTTTAGGACCGTGTGGATTTGCGTCGGAAAAACCCCTTATCAGCAATTAGCCAGCATTTCCTTTTAGCCTTCCCACCTGCACTCCCGCCCCCCCCAAAACAGCGCACACACCCACATGCACATACAGACACCTCCGCCCATTTTCCCGGAATCCCCTTTGCTGGCATGGGAAGGGCACTGTTCGACAATCCGAGACAAGGCACGCAGTAATTGGCAGCCCTGAGATCAAACATGGTGCCTCTGTGATGTAAAGCTGGCTCTGGGCAACTCAGGGGGCAACTCCCCCCACCACAGCTCCCAGACCGCCAGCAGTCATGAGATAACACGGGTTCACCAGGAGACAATTGCTATTAAGATTTTTTTTTTCATGAATCAGGAGGCGGACAGCAGGGACGTCATAGTGGCATCTGTCATGCGGCCGGGGTGGGACAGTCTCCTATGACGAATGCCACAATCTGCACCATCGGAAATAAGGACCCCCGCTGATTTTAATTGCGGAAAGCGGGTGCTGGTGCGTTTGTCACCACTGCCGCCACCGTGACTGTTACCACACACCAGACGAATTAACAGGTGAAAATAACTGACGAGCATCCGGTGTCAGAGATTGCCATCCTCGTCGGCAGGGGCGTGTAATTACCACCTGATAAATGTCCTGGGGGGCGCTGATGGGGGCAGTGTCAGACAAGCCAAAAACCCATTTCGTGCCACTGATGAATGTACTATCGTCAACTTTAATATAGATTTATCAGCGGTCTAACAATGGCAAGTGAAACTCAGATCTTTGGTGTGTGTGGTAAAAAAAAAAATAAATAACTAATACATTCATTTAGTTTTGAAAGATTAGCATAATAAACATTAAGCTTCTCACAGTGCTGGTAAATAATCTCCCGGTTCACATGGACATCACTAATTAGGACTTTAGAGACGCTCACAATGTGCTCTAAGGGACATGGTCCATCTGTGTGGTCCTAAGGAAGAGGCATTCATCTCATCTCAATGGTGTTACCAAGGAGTGAGTCTGGAGATCCGAGGCCACAAGACAAAACCCTTAAACAAGATACATAAATTCACAGGAAGTCTTTGAATGTGGGTGATGGTGGGAGGGTTAGGCTGGGGGTGGTCTCAGTCAGATGTCGTTATGTACCAGGCAGAAATAAAACAGGCACAGAATGATCAAAATAAGCATATATTATTCCATATTAGTCGGTAGCCTTAGATAATAATTACTGTGCCTGAGGTTGAGTCACATGCCTGATCTGGGCGCAGGACCAGGCACAACAGAACCCAGCACAGGATGTGGGGAAGAACGAGGCTGTGGACTCCGGTGTCTGGACCAGGTCAGCAATTATAAAGTTACATCCTTGCGATTTACTTGCACCTTTAATTTCAGAGGGGGCTCCGTGAGCCAAGGTAAACCCGAAGACTAATAGGCTAATATAGGTTTCCAGGGCGGCAGACTAATGCTGTAAAGCCGTTTGAAAGAGCAGCGGGAACGCAGAACGAGGTTTCTGTACAGCTTCAGAGCAGCTCACCAGTATAAACACTCCTTCAGGTTCCCATCGCCATCCCAGCTTCCAGGCATTAGGCACTTCACTGGACACGATCGCCGGAGATTCTCCTGCTACTGGCAAAAACGGATGTGACGGAACATGCTCTGGCAAGCGCAGTGTCGATATGACGAGCTAATGGCCGCCAGGCGTTATACTGAAGTGGGATGGGCTGAGGCTAAGTCCCCCCCACCCTCCAAAGATGATGGAGAGCCTCACAGTCGCAGGCCTGTTTTACTCACAGGCCGAGGAGCCAGAATGGAACACAGCTGAGTGGCGATTTCATACGAGGCGTGTTTCAGTCCACCGGGACAGATTCATGTCCAGCGGGAAGGACTGAAATTACACTGTTGGTACCAACCAGATGTTTCCTATGTGTTATATCAGGAAATGCCCAGATCCTTATCTATAAGTTAGATTTCATATGTATACACACTCGGGTTCTAAAATGATCAGGAAAGCAGGACGTCACAAAAATGCTGTAAAATACAGAGAAAGAGGGAGAAAGAGTCCTTTCTTGTGAACAATGCAATGATGAGATGCTCCTGCCCTTGCCCAGATCATTTAGATATTCATTACGTAAACGTAAGGTAGTACACATCATCCTCCTCTGTAAAGTACTCTGTAATTAGGTCCACAATAATAAAGATATTAGAAATTCCACCTCGAGAGAGCTAATGCATTTTAAAATAATAATTTTTTTATTGATTTATGAGATCAGCATAATATATTACATCTTATATTGTAATATATTATAAGAAATACACTTACAAGCTGATGAGAATATGAGGTAATGAGGTACTATCAGTACTGCTATCGGTGCTATTAGGATGAAGATAATGCATGGATTTTTAATTTGGGGGGGTGTCATTTGTAATTTGTTGCTGCGTATAATGAATGGTGACCATCACTATAATTACTACAATATATATTTTTTATTCAGGAGTAGCGGACTGGTTGACGGATCATTCGTTTGTCATCCAGGAGCAGTCTGAGATAACGACGCCAGTTTAATTATTACTGTGACATGTGTTGATTGTCACGGTGAATGAAATAGGAACAAACAGACAGAACGGGGGAGGGTTGGATCCCCACCAAAATGGAGGAAAGACAAGGCGGGGGACATGAGGCCAGCCTTTATGGAACCTGGATGCAGGAGTAAAATTTCATTTCAGTGCGTAGACCCCACCTGTCACAGGGTGACGTCATTCTCCCTCCCCGTGTTCACGCATCGCACATCACTATAGGCTCTTTCTGGAGAGCCAGGAAATATGATCAAATTGGTTTAAATACATATATTTATTATATTCATCACATTATGTAACTACAAAGGGCCTTAGGAAAAGCAGGATGCTTCAAATTACTTTAAAAATCCATATTTAATGAAAAATGCATCATTAAAATTTATATTATCTGGTTTCTAATAACGAATAAAGGAAAACGTGTCTAATTATTGAGAATATGTGTTTTTCTTCACAAATGACTCATCTGATCTTATATACAGGAATAGATGTTTTCAGAAGAGATGAATGCATGACTATGTCCCCATTAATGTCACAGGTCTACAAACGACATGCATTTAAATGCATTTAAACGTTTATTCAAATCACTTTTAATTGTTTGACGCAAGTGACTGTCATACAGGGCTGGATCTTGTTATTATAACCACTGAACTGTTTCCCTAAAAGCTAATTAAACATCAGGACCCTCATATATTACCCAAAAGCCCAAAACAGTCAAATAAAAATGTTGGGGTAATAATCAAAATTAATTAAGGGCAAAATTCTCAGTGGCAAACATTTGAGACTCGCCGATTTTCATGTGAAACAGAACCTCATGCTGGCGATGATTTCAGAGAAGTAAAGTATTTTTAGCTTTAGGAAAAAAATGCATAATTTGCTCTAAAATGCATCCATATGGCAATGGATAATAAGCGTGGTTGTGCTCGTTGCATTGATGTGTAAAAACAGCCTGTGATATATGTTTTAGTAACACGGGGCGGAGTCTGACAGTGGAGCCTTAAAATACAAGTTTGCTGATGTTTTTGAGGGCCTATCTGTGTGTACATGTGTGTTGGGGGGGAGCCACAGCTATGATGGGGTGTAGCTGGTACTTTCAGGCTTAGAAACAAGTCTGTCATCAGCTAAAACGTTTGCTGGAGAAAGGGAAACCAACTCGTTTTTAATTTCTCTTTTCTACTTGGGATTCTTGGGGGTTGTAATATCATCAGAGACACACCCCTCACACCCCTAGGCACCACTAGGGTGGGGCTCACACCATGCTGGTTTTCTTAGCATGTTCCCCCCGTATCATGCTGGCCTCCTTAGCATATCCCCTCACATATTATGCAGGTTCCCATAGCATGTTCTCCCAGTATCATGCAGGCATCCTTAGCATGGTCTCCCAGTAGCATGCAGGCTTCTTTAGCATGTTCCCCTTGTATCATGCAAGCTTCCTTAGCATGTCACCCTGATCAATCAAGCTTCTTTAGCATGTCCCCCTGTATCATGCAGGCTTCCTTGGCATGTTCCTCCCATGTTATGCAAGCATTCTTAGCAAGTTCCCCCCATATCATGCGGGCTTCCTTAGCATGTACCCCTGTATCAGGGAGGCTTCCTTAGCATGTTTTCCCTGTATTATGCAGGCGTCCTTTTGTTTCTCTGGCTTCCTCTTGCAGTCAAAACAGATGAAATTTGGTGCAAGAGATGCAATTGTACCCAACAATTGACTGGCATCCATTCATCCAGTGCATACTCTTGTCATGCTTGGGAGAGGTTCCAGACCCCCATGACCCGACTCAGGGTAAGCGCTTGCAAGACAGCTGGATAATTTCTTTGTTAACTGAACTTGTCTTGACAGTAATTTCAACATATAAATGCTATTTTGATGGTAGTCAGTTAAAATAATAACAAATAAGTACTGCCTGTAGTTCAGGGATCTTCAAATCTGGACCTCGAATCCAAATCCAGGCCTTGTTTTCAATTCTCCCAGGTAGTTGGTTTAATAATTACTGATTCTGATTGGCCGCAAAGGCTTCACACCTGGCTCACAGGTAAAGGAATGCTGGAAAATCAGCAGTGCTCGGACCTTGAGGGCCGTGATTTAAATAGCCTTGCTATAGTGCATTAGAAGTGAATATTTAAAGCTGAATCTCTGTATACTGAGAGAGCACACAGCCACATATCTGGGATACAGACAGCAGTATCTAGAGAACCACAATGTCACGGTTCCGGGCAGCTCGGGCGCGAGAGCATGGCATGGCGCAGAATAAGGGTGGACGACCACTGGTGGCTCCAGGAACACGAAAAACAGGGTTTATTAAACAAAACTGAAAAACACTAAGAAGCACAACAGAATCAAAAGACCACGAGCGGTCAAAAAGTAAAAAAGGGATTAACTAAGACTAAATTCACAAATGGGGTCAAGACAGGCAGACTACAGACAGAATATTCAAAACTTAACTGACATCCAACTATCACAAACAACCAGCAAACAATGAAGCACTGGGGCCTAAAACTCAGACAACTTAAATACAAAACTGAACGAGGAAATGACAGGCAGGAGTGAACAGATAATTAACCAATAGGGAAAGGTGCAGGACAACGAGCAATCAGGAAAACACACAAGGGGAGTCACAAGAACGGGCAACAGGTGAAACTAATAAACTCACAGAACTGAACAGGGAAAACGAGACCTAGACCGAGGAACAGGGAAACAGAAACTAACACTGATGAAGACAGACAGGGATAAACAAGCAAGGGCACAAGGGACAAAACCAAAACCAACTACAAAATCAGACACCACAACTAGGGACACTGGGGACTTAACTGAAACACTAGGGAGCTAAAGTACAAAAGCAGAGGAGGTGGGATTCAAACACAGGACAGAAGGGAACACAAACAACTGGCTGCTCAGCGTGTTGAGCCATGAGGCCAAACAGAGAACAAGGGAAAAACAAAGACTCACAAGAAGGACGGGATGACCAGCAACGCTTGCTGGTCAAACGGGGAAGGAACACAGAGTGAGACAACGGGGACCGACCCTGACACACAAGTCATACGCATCAGTCCACTCACACTCCCCTGTTTCAGCACCTGGGACACCTGACCATGATCGCTCACCCGTGTGAATATTTATATAGTATTTACAGATAGATGCTTTATTTATAAGCTTGGAAGCCTTGAATGGGTCATGGAATTTTTTCCCCTTTAGTCGTGTTTCAGGGTTTTTTTTAATATTTTAATTCCCTTTGGGAAAATGACTGCAAATCTCAAAAGGTTTGTGATGAAGGTGCTTGCAGAAATGTGTGGTGGCCTAGGGTGAAAGACCCCTCCACAACTCCACCTTTTATTATTTTTCCTGACAGATTTTCCTTGCCCACTTTTACCCCACCCTTTAGGACCTTGGTTGCCACAACACAGAAGGGACCATCACAATCTTGCTAATACACAACTTTATACATAACTTTCCATTGGGCCATCCCCCCAATGCCCTGGCCAACCCCGGGGGCCGATCAGTTTCTGGCTGAGGGCCAGCTGCAACCCCCCTGCGTTCACCCTCCACCTCCGGCTTCCCCACTGTCTATCCTGGGGGGCAAGGTCACAGGTGTCTTCGATGCAGTGTCCGAAGTGGCCCTTCCTGTCCTTCTGGCTGTACCTGGAACACAGGGGTCTTTGGGTCTCACTGTTGCACTACGACCCATGGAAGGGCCTGCCAAAATGGACTGACCTTACCCCCGGCACGCCGCCGGAAATTCCACACCAAGACTCGCTCGCCTGGGGCTAATATCTACCCAGCCTTCCGCAGGTCCTGGTACCGCCAATCCCCCTTCCGGCGCTGTTCTGTCTGCTTCTCTACCTCCCCACAGGCAGCCCACAACCACTGCCGATGTCGTCGGACCCACTCCGATCCTACACCACCTGCCGTCTGGTCTTCCACCCCCCATCGCTGGTCCACTGGCAGTCGTGATTGGCGGCCAAAGAGGACCCAGAAAGGGGACAGACCGGTGCTGCTGTGGGGGGTGCAGTTGTATGTCTGCACCAACTCTGGCAGATGGGCCCTCCATCGCCCATGTTCACTGAGGGGTAGGGTATTCAGGAGTCATAAGAGTGTTTGATTCCAACGCTCACAGGCACCATTCGTCCTTACTTTCCGGCACCCATAGCTCGCACACATATCCTGGACCAATTCAGATTTGAACGCTGGCCCCTGGTCAGACAGCAACTGCTCGGGGCACCCATACCGCCGGATCACCTCTTCCCAGATCACCCGGGCTGCTGTCACTGCTGTCTGGTCCCTAGTGGGAACTGCGAAAGCAAACCTGGAGAACAGGTCTATAGCGACCAACACATACAGTATGGATACGGGTCCCCAGGACAGCCCAGAGACAGGTAATCTACGGCTAACATTTCCCATGGGGACTCACCTGCTCCCCGGCTCCCGATCAGGCACTCACCACATTCTCGCTGCCAGCACTCCACATCTCGTCGCAGTCCCGGCCAGTAGAATCGTTCCCTTAATGCGAGAACCATCCTCTTCCCTCGGGCATGACCCAGGGCCTGCTATACCTGTCTGCGCTTTCCCTTGGGGACCAGAATGGCTCCACTATCTTCATCCCCCGATGGAGCTTGACGAAGCAACACCCCTCTGTCAATCTTCAACAGGGGCCATCCCTCCATCAACCACCGACCCGCCCCGTCCAAGGCTCTCCTAGCTTCTGCAGTCGGCTGTACCCCCGAGGATCAGGGGCGCCGCTAAGGGGGGGAAAGTTGGGACAATTCTAAGGGCCCACGCCCTTTAGGGGCCCCCATAGATCTGCTTTATTAATAATAACACTGGTAGGGGGGCCCAACCTCATATTTTGTCATAGGGCCCAAAATTGCTAGCGGCGCCCCTGCCGAGGATATCCAACGGCGTACCTGGGCCAATGTTGGATCCTGCCCCTGCCATTCATCCCAGTCCTCTCCTTGCCACACTTGAGCCACCGTCGTCCCTTCCGACCGGCGGGATAGAGCATCTGCATTCTGGTGCTCCTTCCCTGGCTTGTGCCTCAAGCTGAAGTTGAAAGATGCTAATTGGCCAGCCCACCTCTGTTCCAAAGCCCCTAGCTTAGCCGTCTTCAGGTGCATAAGGGGCCTATTATCAGTAACCACCTCGAAGGTTGATCCCCACAGGTAGTCCTTAAACTTGTCTACTACAGCCCATTTTAGGGCTAACAACTCCAGCTTAAAGGCGCTGTAATTTTGATCGTTTCTCTCTGCATCATGAAGGCTTTGGCTTGCATATGCGATCACCCTCTCCCGGCCCCCCTGCACCTGGGTCAACACAGCTCCTAGCCCCTGGAAGCTGGCATCAGTGTAGAGGCAGAATGGCAGGGTATAATCTGCGTAGGCAAGCACCGGGGCCTCCAGAAGGGCCTGCTTCAGTTCCTGGAAGGCCTGCTCACACTCATCTGTCCAATCCACCTTGTGCCGGGAGGTTGCCCCTGTCCTCCCCAGCAGTCTGTGGAGTGCTGCTGCCTTGCAAACCCCAGAACAAACCGTCTATAATACCCTACAAACCCCAGGAATGACCTCACCTCCCGAACCGTACCTGGCCGAGGCCACCCACGGACAGCCTCTGTCTTCTCGGGGTCTGTGGTTACCTCCTCCTGGCTGACGATATGACCCAGGTAACGCACCCTTCTCTGGAAGAGCCGACACTTCCCAGGTTGGAGCTTTAAC
>JAODKF010000038.1:6328640-6361987 GCA_026779585.1 Mormyrus proboscirostris | reverse complement strand
ATATATCTGAAGGGAGAGTGACAGCATGACAAGGGACACCTGTTGGCGTTACATCGCCCTCTGGAGGCTTGGTCTGACTATATCATTTAGGGGGATTTTCGCTGCCTCCATGTGCAGCTACTCTCTTGGGTAGATCACAGCAAAGCGATACCACCCCGCGTGCCTTCAGTACTCTGCATTATCATAACAAGACAATTACTACGTTGGAACAGCATGGAGATTTTGTGATGATTTGTTCATTTTTGGTCCAGCGTTCCTTGTAAATATCAGTAGACGGACTAAAATCTCTGCTCTCTCGGCTTTATAAGGGGAAGACAGTGTGAGTCATTTTAAACGGCTTGTTGACACGTAGCCCTGTTTACAGGTGCCTGAATCGCTATATGTGGCCTGGTATCCATCTCAGCTAAGTCTGAGTTTACGTGAAGATCTGTAATGGTCACACGGGTGTGCGGGGATGCTGTTGTAACATCTCTTTCCTCATGTATGCCTTTCTGCTGTCTTGCTCCTGTAAGCGTAACATTAGAATTGCATTCCGGTGTAAATGTCTATGTATACAAGTTCTTTATAGGTTTGGGACAGTAAGTGGCTCAGTGGGATAAGTGACAGGGCCTGTGATTGGAATATCACCAGTTCACCTGGCCTCAGCAGAACAGTCACATGTCCATGGGCCCTTGAGCAAGGCCCTTAACCCCCAGCGCCACACGGTGGCTGACACTGCATTATGACTCTTCCCCCCACCCCAAGCGATGGAGGGCTGGATGGGTGAGGTAAAGAGAATTCCAATGTACTTGTGCAAATGACAAAAAAGGCATTTATCACTTTCTAATTGTATTCATTTATATATATATATATATATATATATATATATATGATTCTTGCACTGTACTCAGGACACAAATTTACTTTCAAAATTAAAGTAATACTTATCACTTGTAAGGCCTGTTGGATTAGCCCCTTTGTCTATTTCACCTTGCACATCCCCGCACCCTAGTCCGTACACTAAGATCCTCGGATTCAAAATTCCTCCCGCTTCCAAAGTTTATATTGTTTTCTGTCAGCGGCGTGACATTTAGTGTTGTTGAATTGATACTCTGGGATGCCCTTCCATAGAGTTTGTGAAATGTAAAGCGCATTACATCACTTGAGCGCCGGTTAAAAACACATCCTTTTAGGGATCTTACAGTATTTGGTCCATTTCGTAATGTTTCTTTTGCCTGCTTTGCCTGTTTTTCTATATTGTTACTGCATGTTTAATATGGTACGTGTTGGATGTTTTGTATTGTGAACATCTTTCAAGTTGAGGAAGATACCATATAAATAAAACATTTATTATTACTATTATTACTAATTGTTCAACTGTTTTACATCATGTTGTATTAGTCTTTACAATCAGGCTACACACTGCATGTTCATGAAAAAAACCCACTTTTTTATATTGGTAAATAATTACTATTTCATTAGACAATATTATTGAAGGGAAAAAAAAAACATTACTATCACTGTATTTCACTGTGCATGTGCACAATGACAAGAAAAGCTGACTTTGACATGAGATACTGCTCATGGAGAGGCTGGCCGGCATCACGCGCCTGCTCATTTTTCAGATGGCTGCATCCAGGATCCTGCATACGCCCTCGAGTTCTGTTTCACCTTTGGTTTTATAAAAAAACACATCGCTGTTACCCGAGGTGCAGCTGATTCTCCCGCTGAACAAAACGTCAGGCGACGTGGGAGCCGGCACGTGAAAATCAGACGTTCTCAGATGCTTTCCAGCATTCGTGAGGGTTAAACAGACCTTCAGCGCTTTTATAGCTTCAGGTAAATTTGAAGCCCGGGGATGGACTGCTGACCGGTCCCGGCTTATTCCGTGCCTCCTGCCCATAGCTTCCGGGTTAAGGTCCGTGGCCCGGCGTAGGATAAGCAAATATTTTCGAAAAAGGCAACAATTAAACAGCTTATTTGAAGGAAAGAAACTGTTTTACAATCAGGGATGAGGCCATGGCTCTGAGCTACGCCGGGCTAGGGGGCACTATGCAGCTCAGTGAGTTAGGCTTCTGTGACTGGAAGGTTGTTAGTTTGAATTCCATTCCTGGCAGCATAGTCACTTGTCCACTGGACCCTTTAATTAGGCCCTAAATGCTCCAGGGGCACCAAATAGATGGCCTGACCCTGTGGTCAGACTCCAAACTTTGCTCTCACCCATATGTATATCTCAAAACAGAGCAAGACAGGATATGTGAAAAGTAGCATTCCAATGTACTTAAAAATAGCAAATAAAACATCATTTCATTTCCAGCGTGGTGCACTCCTGTCCATGCAACTGAATTTCAACTGACCCCCTCAAAAACGTCCCGGTTTCATCTGATTCTGGGTACTGTCGCAACTACAGCTGCATGGCCTGTACGGATGTAGAGGACATCCCCAGCAGGTACCTGCGATCTATCCGCGCCGTGCGGGGTACAGTGTGACAGGCGTGTCTGTAATGAAGCCAGAGACCAGCGAACTCCTCCAAAGTTCAAAAGCTATGTGCTGACACCTCCCTGCAATAAGAGAGCGGGAGCTTGGGGTTAACACATGGGGAGGTTTCAGGATCAAGCGTGATCATCTTTCTGATTGTTTAATAAGATATTCCAACAAAGGACAAAATAAAAATCACTGATTCACCAGGGTTTAATTACCTTGGCTGCACCATAGCAAGATGCGTGCAATATTCCTGTTCAGACTGAAATTATCGGCTAAAATGCTAATGCAAGTTTATCTATGCTAATGCAAGCATATTTTATTGCATTATTGAAAAAAAGTAATAAATAATGCAAGTTACTCCACGCCACAAATTTGGAAAGCCACAGACATATGGCAGATCGACACTGTCATTTAAAAAAAAAAAAAAAAAACAATTGGAAACCTAGGGAGGAAAAAAAAAAAAGACAGAATAAGGTACGGTCTAAATTAGAGGATTTGTGGACATGGTTAGTTTCTTTTCATAATCTGCCTATTAGCACTTAACTACTTGCAATTCACAAAACCATGACAGGGACACTAATAGTGATGAATTCACAGTACTGGGGCTTGTGTCCCTAGAGGAATATTTTTTTCATACCCCCTTCCTAAATCCATTTGAGCATACCCAGGAAGATAACATAGACAGAAATAACTGTAAGCACAGATACTGCAATAATAGGTGTGAAATTTTCATCTTGTGGCAAGTACATTCGGTATCAGTGTAAACTTTAAAAGAATCTTATTTGATTTTAATTCTGCTGAGTGCTACGCTGGATTTCCTTGCTTGTCATTTAATATACAGGGATAGTGAGGCCTACAAGTGGGTTTGTAAACACATTAGATACTGGCTGACATTTCTATATTTTCCTTTCCATATTCTCGGTACTCTAAACTTGCATTGTTAGTGTGGAAACATCACCAACAAAAAATTAGCTAGATCACAGCTAAGATGTGCATAAATTGGGATTACAGTCTTGTAGAGCATCTTCTGCAAAGACTGGGCAGATTTTCGACATTTGACTGTTGTACTCGCAGAGGAAACATGTGCAAGGCCCTGCAAGACACAGTACAGTAATAAACCAAATATGACAACTAATGTCACATAGTGCTTTTAATTTTGATTTTATAGATGTGACAGTTGGGATCCACATCACTCCTCCTCCATTCTACTGCAGGTGACTGTTTCCGCAGGAACAGATGCCGGGCCATAAACGACAATCAATCCCACGTCTTCCATCAAAAAAACAATCAAAGGCGAAACGAGACAGCTACTCAAGCAGGAACCTGCTTGGTCACCAGAATATCTCCAAATCGTGGAAATCTGAGCCTTAACAAGGAAAATCACTGACACATTCACGTGACAGGGCATAATTAAACCAATAAACAAAACATGGAATGGGAAACTCTAGTGAACTTCACAGAAAGTCATTTTCCATGTATTTATCCTTACCATACTAATGTATTAATCTGATCTGCAAAGGCAGAAAAATTGGATCACACTATAAATAAATAATAGCTCTTCATGTCCTTCTGGGCAGAATGCCAGCTTCTTTAAACATGTAAGGGACAAAAGCTTGCTTTAAAGACAATCAAATAGAAAATACTTGTCCTAGTATAGTCCTGGCAGCCATTTTCATTTATTAGGTATATAAAACCACAGTGACACTTCCCTTTGTCTTATTAACTCAGTATGTGGCTTCACACCACAATCAGCCCAACACATTACAGCTCTATCATCACAGTGTTGCGCTTTATTAACAAACACATTTTAAGGTAGGACACGACCTACAGCTAGAGAGTTTATACATGAATTGCGGACTGATTCGGCTGCTGTCCTGCCTGTATCAGTGGCTGAATCACACTCGGTGCCTGGCGGTGCACACAGGTACAACAACACTGACCCAGAGATGATTCGGGCAGATACCTTAGTGAGACCAGAGGGCAGCAGGTCACGGCGATAAAGCTGAAAGCCAGGACATCCAGAATCACCATCTATACCCATATTACTCCAAACAATCTGCTTGTATTTCAACGTAAATTCCCTACAGTAAAACTGGCATACGAGCTGGGACAGACTTTCCTTTTAAAACAAATCTGTGAGACATTACATAAATGCAACTTATGGCCCATTGTTATCAAACACATTGCATATCTATGGCTTTGGCTGCTCACGTAGCTATTTTTTTATAATAATGATAAAAATGGTAAAAGACAGTAACGATGGCATCGTCTCTCCTGGGACCTGAACCTGGAAAATTAGAATCAAGAAGTCCAGCTTCCTAATTAAGGAAAGTCACAACGGTTTATTGCACAACTCGATATCCACACTGGTGACTTGCACGTTAAAAGGGTGTTAGACCGCTAAGCTTCCATAACAGACGTTTGTTTATTTAATTAGCATCTGGGTACCGCTGACAGTTTGATGAAACATTCTTTCCCGCAGTGGTTTACCGTGCCATTGACCTGCCACCCTGTAGGTTGTGTCGGGAAAAACATACTTTTAAAACGCATCAAAGCGGTGGCAAACCTAGAGTTTTCAGCACGGGTGTGTTTTTGAGTTAAAACCAGACCTGTTCCCATTTCCCGACAGGTCCTGTGAAGAACTCGCTCTAAGTAACTGCAATTAGGCCAGCCTGTGAGTTCTTAAGCGAGGATTAGCTCTTCAGCATTGATGACTAACGGGCTTTTCTGAGATGTCATTAGCAAAATTGAATATTATTATTATTTTTTAAATGTGGAGAATAGGCATACTGATCTACATTTTCTCCCCCCATACTGAGTCCCCCCCCCTGAATGGACTCCAGGGATATTTTCTTATTCAGAAAGAACCTTTCAAGGTTGAATAAAAGAAATGGCGATGGGGTCCCTGAGAGCGGGAAGTGATCATCATTTTCACCTTCAACTCTTCTTTGATGTGGCAGAGTCAATTTTTAATCAGCAACCATCACACTGGGCTTCATTTCTCCTCACAAAGTCCCATTACTCTGCCACTTTCTGGAAGGGGGTGATAAGGACAATGCTCTCCTTTTTCTCCCCGTTCATAGAGCCCAGCGTACGAGTCCCTTTGGAGAGGATTGATAAAAAAAAAAAAAAAAAATGAGCACGTAAGGAGAAAGGTCACTCATCCGCCAGGGTTAACCCTTTATCCACAAAAGGGGGGGGGGAGCTGCTTGGACCCAAGCAAAGGAGGAGACAGCATGAAGAGTTAAAATGTTACGGTCTGAATGTTTCCGTGTTTCTCTGGGGTGGAGTCACTGTAGAGCTATGTTTTGAACAATGCTAGGAGGGGTATGAATGTGGAAACCCAGCTTATTCTGTTAGACCTCATAAAGAAGGAAGCATCTCCCATTCCCCCGAAAGCTCGATGACTTCATCGTGCCCACTACAAGCAGCACTTGGATGGAGCGTGCGATTGGGTCTCCTCCGCTGCCGCCCCGCGCCTCGGGAGCGATTGGGTTTCTCGGGAGCCTGACCAGTGACCCGGTTCGGAGGTCGTGCCGAAACGCCCACGGATCGTTCTGGCTAATCAGGCCCGATTTGAACTGGCATCCCCCTGTCCTCATTAGCGGCCTAATCGGGTGCAGATGTCGCTCACATCGTGTACTTTCTGTTTCGGTTCTAAAGGTCAATTTGGGGAGTGTGCTGCCCAAGCCGTCCCAGGCTGGTCGCGGATGCAGAAAGTTTACATTACTTTAAGCTGATGGGGCTCGTTTACATTGGGCCTCATATTCTGACAGTGTATCATGTGGGCATTATTACATATTGAAATAATGAGAAATATCTGAAACAAACCTTACAGCCTTCAGTCTATGAACCATAAAACTTGACAGCACCTCATGGATGAAACGTACAACTCTCAACCCACAGTAAAAATCAAAGCAAAATGTCAAAAGAAAAACAAAAAGAAACAAATTAAAAAAATAATCAAACAGCATGCTTTAAATAAAATGACAAAAACACCAATTAAAAATCTGATTAAATTGTTGCACAAATGCAAACATATACACCATGCATGTATTTATAAATAATAATAACTTGCTCCAGACCTATAACAGTGATGGGCTGTCACAGGTATGTGCACTTGGAGGAGGAGAAAGACCTCCAGGGTTTATATCATTGGATAAAAATACCAATTACCTTCCTGCAACAGAACAGAATACAACCCAGGCTTTGCTGTGTCTTATAAGTCATCTTTTAGTCCTGTCTTTAACGACAGCACTGTAAGGTTAAGGAATTGACATAAACAGTAAATTCTGCGCAATCGAGGGTCCTGACAGCCTCGTTTTAATGCCAAAGTAATTATCCACTTATTCTTTTGTGTAATTGTCAAAGGCCCCCGCTTGACTAAAAATGTGTACGGTTCGCATGAAGATGCAAATTCTGGATGAATCCACAGCACCGAAGCTGCGATTTTTCAAAAGCGTACTAACATTTTCCAGAGGACCACACGCACAAAACCACATGTTCATTAAGCGAAATTACTTCAGGAAGTTAAGGATGAGAAAGATCCCAGTTTTGGTCTCTTTGTATGAAAAAAATGCAATCCTTGTTGAGAATTACAGCTAGTCTGGCAAAAGGGAGGAGAAGGGATGGGGGGGGGGGGGTTGGCTTCACATTAATCTGCTAGCCAAGCTAAAATGAGTTTAGCACACATCAAAAGCATGCTTATCCTCAGAAAACCTCACCATGCTCTCAAGGACAACAAATGATCATTTTCGTGATAGTTTCCGGAGGACGATTTCCTGGCTTAAGTGCTAAACCCTAAAAAGCACTGACATTTAATGATGACACATTGTCTGCATTACGTATCTGTATAATTTTTTTTTTTATTTTTTTTTAAGAGTTTTGCAGCAAGAGTGTAAATGACGAATCCCGCTAATGAGCCCTGCCTCTCCTCATTAAAATGTATAATCCCTTGGGAAAAAATGTCACTTTCTTAATGTTGTCCTGCATCCTGGGGATAACAGAGGCAACCGCGTTAAAGCTTCCGGATTTCCTAACAGTCTGTCATTAGCACGGAAAAATAGCCCCCTTTGCAAAGGGCAGAGGCATTTCACAGAAGTAGCATTAAGGTTATGCTATTTAATTGTACCTTGTATTTTGTTTTGATGTGTGTTTCGGTATATAGACTACACACATACTACAGACTATATATATGAGAAGAACGTTCAAAGACGTTTCCATCAGGGTTCCACATTTCCAGAAAGTCCATTGGAGATGTGGTTTGAGCAATAAGATAACTTTTTTTTGGTGGTTGAAGCAGGATTACATCATGTTTGTTTTTTTTTTTGCGTTTACCGCCTGGTTCCTAGGTCATTAAGTATGTTGGTTTGCTGATTTATTTATTAATCCACAGGCTCGCAGCTACACAGGCAAGCAAAAATCACACTGCTGAAGCAGGACTCATCATCATCGACCTTGTCGTTTCATACAGCCACAGGAGTTAATAAAGATATTAATAATTCCACTTATATGTGCCTTTAAAATGCACTTGCAGTCAGGCAAGATGTGTTAACACAACACCTCAGTATCCAATCAGATTTTTGACAAAATACTACATAGTTAGTCAACAATATTTGCAATCTAGTTAGCAGCTATACTATACATTCGGACAAACCTGTCTGTTATAAACCTAGATATAATGCTGTATATTGCTGCTTCTATTCATAAATCTGTCATCAACATACAGATGTCACCAACAAAACTCTCACAAGGAAAAAACAGCTATATATTTGGGAAAACACGCCTACAGCAATCACAGATCCAGAATAATAAAATGGGCAATAATTTCTATCAAGGGTATTAATTAGAAACAGGGAAAAAAAACAATGTGGTGAATCATCACTTTTGGCAGGGGAATGAAAATGGCAGCGACAAAGTATAAACTCAAGAGAAATGAGGGTTTATCAGAATGTGTGACAAGGGGAGAAGGTGATTCATTTTCCCTGCTATTTACGAACGGGCGGGATCAGCGGACAGCTACGGGAGCCGATTCCCTGGCAACACTGTGCCCTCGGGGCCTGTGCAGATGCCATGGAGAAACAAGTGTCGCCTGCCTTCAACAAGGCAGAAAAAATGTCGCCGGTGCGACCACAGGAGGGGTATGGTGACAGATTACTGATCCACGCATGCAGCACACGCACAGAGGCCTACGGTATACATACACCGTAATCAAATATTTATAACAAGCATCAGTAAATAAATATATATATATATATATATATATATATTAATAGTAATTGTCACTTATAATGTTTAGTTTGTTCTTGCTGCATTTAAACACATCTGGTTCTTTAAATGCAATGTCAACAAGTCATTTAGCACCGTCGGCGATTTATGCCACATTTTTCTGTCTCGTGTTCATTTTAATTATTACTTTTTGATAGATTTTTTTCCATGGCCGCACCCCGCACAGCCTCAATCTCAGCAGCGAGCTGGCTCATCTTCTCTGCCCAGAACTCCGAGCTCTCCTGGAGCTGTATGGAGAGCTCCCCCACCCGTTGGATCCAGTAGGACTTATCTGGCGCCTCCCCGGGATCCGCTCTCGTTAAGTTGCCTGTCGGTTCCCATTCGGCAGTCAAGACGGGCCCTCGTCGAGGAGCGGGGGGCCGACGCGAGATGGCGGCTGGGTCGGGGGGGGCGGGCTCTATGTGGGGGGGTGAGAGCTGGCAGAGAGAAAACCTTTGTGGAGAAGCCCTGAGGGTGAGGTGTCCGGCACTCTTTAACCTCCGTTCGAGCTGTTTACGTTGGGCCTGCTCTTCCTCCAGCTGCCTCCTCTGATCCGCGTTCTCCAGATTCAGGGCGCTAAGCTAGGAGAAAGGAAACAAAAGTGGCCAGTGACTAGTGCGTGGAAATGCTCTTTAACTGCTGCATAGCTACTTAATTGAGTTATTTACGGGCGTACCCTACCAGACGCCCTTGTGATCAGGTTTCGCCTTTTCCATCATATTTTTCGTAAAATCAGTGCAGATTTCACAAAAGAAAACGAATGTCTCATACTGTGATGAAACTCTAAGGGAGCTGACCGGACAAAATAACACCGTTTCAAACATGTTTGAATATTATAAAAGTTTCCTTTTCCAAAAGAAATGTTTTCATTGGTCACCTTGAAGCTTAGAGTTGCTGAGCGCTGTGATCGAACGCAGAAAAACTTCTGGGTGTCCTCCTTGACTCGTGACTTTGGGGTCAAGATAATATTGCATTCGTTGCAGAGAAGGATGGCAAATATGAATTTTTTTTTTATATGTGTAAAAACACAAAAGCACTTTTCAGTCCACGCAGGAGCAGACATGGATGAAAGAATAGCAAATCAGAGTCAAATAATGGCTATACAAAAAAGTCAAACATGAAATAGAAGGGACAAATTCAAATTTACCGATATAACTGAAAGAGCAGATTTTTGTAAAATCTAACACAATTCACTACAATTTTTTTGCAATTCAATTGAGGATGCCCAGCTACTAGATTATGGCCGTAAAATGAGACTTTTACCTGATCTAAATGCAGGGATCCTGTAGGATCAGATCCTGCCTGGAATATAAATGTAACATATATATAAATGTTTCAGAAACATTGGCTATGGTATTGTACCTCGCAAATGTAAAGGCTTTCCTGAGCTGATGTCCTCTATGTGTTTAATACAAGTGCATGGAAAAAAAATATAGCAGTACAATTTTCACATGAAGGAAACCTACCAAAAGCATCAGAGACATAGGTTTAAATACAATTTTCCAAACCATGAAACAAAACAAACTGTTTCCTAATGTGTTTAAAGCCTGCATGTGGGCTTATTCGAGCTGGAAAAAATGGACAGAATTACACTAGACCTAAAAAAAAAAAAAAAACAGAATTACCAGGGACAGAGGGAAAACATAATTATCTTTTATTTTTGCACTATAATTACACTTTAAGTACAACTACATTGTGGGTTCTATACTGACAGGAAAAATAACATGAATTAGAACCGCGGGGATTCAACTAAATAAGGTCACAGAACCATTTTTTTGTGTGTTTGTAGCTAAAGGAAAGTCCTGACTATTTATTTACAGCAGCTGGTCTGGAGCTACATGTCTGCCACTATCACCTATTTGGGGTAATAATAAGGGCAGAGGGGGCTCACACCGCAAACGGCCAGAACCAGACGGAGGCCGGTCGGACAGCTTTCGGAAGAGGACTAGGACAGGAACGGTGAGGCGTTCCGTGGCTCAGTTACAGAAACCACTGCAAGTTTGTAAGCATTTTGTTTATCACCTGTTCTCCAGCCTAGACAAACTGTCATCCCAACATGTCAGCTGAAACAATTATCCACCGGATGACTCGCACTCATCAGCTCACGGCAAGCTATGGTCCAAAGATGCCAGACATGTGGGTGGGTGGAGCCCTGCCTCTGGCGGGTGCTGACACGCGCAGCAGAGTCGCGGAGGCGCCGGGGCGCGTTCCAGCCACGTGGGGTTTCCGGATGAGCCCCTGTCGTGTGGCTGCATCCCCGACATCTGCTGGGCAGATGACAGGCCACCACTTTACAAAGCGCACAGTGGCATTTTACACCGGGGCCGGTGACATCGGTGGGAACAGCAGCCTGCCGTCAGTTCCAGGTGTGGACAGCAGAGCTTCCCGCTTTAAATTTATAAAAATAAAATGGCAAAAAATGAAAATCTGTTCATGGCAAAAAATAAAAAATAAATAATAAAAAATGTGTCCCGTTGTGTGATTAACTGTATCGTTGGCTCTGTGATTTCCTCATTCCTGGGAACATTTAAATGTGTGAAGAATGATGTTTGTTTAGTTTTTTATACAAAACTCCATTTCAAGGAATAAAAAAGTATAGACAAAACAACGGGTAACTCAACAGCCCAAACAAGCTGTTATTGACATTTATTTTTGAAATTTATAGTGATTCAACTGATAATTACACAATGGCTGTAAAAATCTCATGCACAAAAGTCAGAAAGCCTTTTTGTCCAAAATGAATCACTACAATCCTGTTCATCTGGGTCGCTTGATTTAAATACCACTTAAATTTCCCCCTAAAAAGCGAAATGCCCCAACTCTATTTTATACTCTGTTATAGTCAGAAACTGTGTCCTCTCTCATCTCAACAAACTAGCACAATACAACTAGACAAATGAGTATAACCAAATAAAAGCGAGTCTCTCTAGATGTATCATACAATTCCACTATGAAATAGAGTTTTTTTCCCTTTCCTTTACTATAACTGAAAGTGTATTCACTCCATCTCATTTCATTCATATTTGAACATCAATTACTCTGTTATGAATCACAGGCATAGAAATTAGAAATCAAATCCTATTGAGCTCCATTCTAGACAGGGAAATCTATGCAGATTAGACAGGGGCAATTTAGCTTTGCCTTCCACGCTCATTTTCTTACCATTACTTGGAAATGAAGTAAGACATTCCATTATTATTTGGACTGAAACATCAGCATCAGAGTTGCTGAAATTACCTTGAATTTTTTTTTTTGCTTGAGCTAGTGGAGTCATTATTTCAAACATCTTAGTCTGAATCAATATCAGTAATGATTCATTCGTTTGATTAAGAAGTGAGTCCATCTGTAGGTGTCAGGTAATTACCAGGATGACCTATAATGAGAATATTTCACAATCCTCTAACTTCACCAGCTTGTTCCCTCAACAGCGTAATGACTTCCTGGTCAGCTGTTTTATAACACTTTTATGCTTCTGAGGTTTTGCTCAAAGATCAGTAGCTAGAGCTTGGCTGCTGCTGCCGTTTTCTGGGAATAAAGATTTCTGTGGAAACGCGGGTGAAAATAGGTGTGAATTCAGGAGATTGGGATACGTTCCACTTAATGAAAGAGGGTTCAGAGCAGGCAACAAAAACCAAGCTGTAGCATTTTTACTGATGCGGATTCTCCACACGCTGCTACTTTTCAATGGCATTTACTCGACATACTTTGCATTTTAAAGAGCGTTGAAGAGATGTTTTTCGATACACAGGAATGCAGCGATCTCTTTCATAAATAACGATAGCTAACCAAGGTGTACGCTTATACATATTTTGATGTGGAAAGTAGAACGAGGAGGCGATACTTTGCCAGGCATTGAATGGAACTATAAAAATTTGTTAGACACACTTGTTATGGGAATTTCTCATACAGTGCTGTCAGAAATTACTCAACTAGTTTGAGAAGAATACATAAGTGTTTTTAAGTATGGGGAACAATTCTGGTTCCTGTTTCAACCAAGGGAGTTCTGTGGAGCATCGGTTCAGGTGAGGCAGTCAACTGTTAACTGTTGGTTCAGCAGAAAGATGGATTCCATGCCTGTTTTCAGCTTGGATTGCATGTCGTCCATTCTGTTGAGGTTCTGGGTCACCAGGCTAACTGTCTTGCTCCTTGAGGACAAACAACACAGCCTACCATTAGCAGAAAGGATGAGAGACTCATGGGGCTTCTATAAACGTTACCAACCGGATGCGACGTGACTCTTTTGAGAACGCGGATGTGAAGAAGACCTTGAGCAGGGCGACTTGTTGGAGAACAAAACCGGTAGCTGGGTCCCAGCTGCAGTTCATTTAAATTTCTTAACTAATGTTAAAATATGCAGCCTTGTGTCTATATATAGGCAACTGTGGAGCATTGAGATGCATTACTAATAAATTTCAACTTAAGAGAATACCATATTTAAAAAAAGAAATGAACTGTCAAAAGTACTGTCAAAAGTGACAGTTTTTTTACTTTATTCTGCAACATGAATAGCTCAATGAGTCATTCCTTCTTTTAAATGAACTTTTTTTCAAACTTCGTCTGGGCCTATTTATTTTTTAATGTTAAAGACATTCTTATCTGCAGGCCAGGGTGCTCTGATTAAGGCAAATGTTGAAGCCTAACATCCCTTTTTGCACATCTAAGTAATGACTATCACGTTAAAAATACGGCACCGATTTAATGTGTAAAACTATTCCTTTGATATCAAGAAAACATGTCAGACGACGAGGCACCTAAGAGTGCCACAATTCAATGCAAAATAAGTTTTGATTTTTTAAATTAACTGCTACTAACAGAGATAACAGATGACTTCAGTTATTAATAAAAACAGACAAAACTAACAAATTACATACAGCTTTTTAAAGACTTGGAAACAGCCATTTAATAAACAACACATCTACAACATCTACTACTACTATTAATAATAGTAACAATAGAACAAATAATACAGCTACTACTGCTAATAATAGTAATAATAATAATAATAATAATAATAATAATAATAAGCAGTACTTGTGTACTTGATGCGTATAGAGTCCTCCCCTACCGCCGACACCCCCTGGCTAGACTCACATTCTCCAATATGACGTGCGGTTAGACGAACTGGTGTCTCTAAAATGCAATTAGTGTATGATTTCGCAGGAAGATGTGTCCTGCGACAGGCTGGCTCCTGGCCAGGGTCGCCCCTGCCCTGAGTCCTGTACTTCCAGGGATAGGCTGCAGGCTTTCGGCAATCCAGTGTTGGGTAAGTGGTTATAAAAGATTGCTGGATGGAGCAGTAATATAGTGCTGATGGAATACTTTAGGGTGTAATTTTATATACAAATGATGCACAGGGCCTCTGTGTCTGGGATCTGTTTAAATACGGGCTGTATCACCAGCCTGGCCAATTACCATTTATGAAGCAGCACTGAAGGTTAATCTTCTCAAAGACTCAGAGGTTTTCCGTGATGCTTGTGAAAAGCGTCGGATGGAAAGAAGCCGGTCATGCCCGAGCTGCATGTTCATCGGCGGCCTAATGAATTCCACCCCCCCCACCCCACGCAAACTTTCCAGCCTATTAGCGAGAGCTTACAACACACAGCCGCGGATGCTGAGTACCCATTACAGGCCTTCACAAACAAGAGACAAATATTTTCCATGACATGCCCACGACTCTCATCTGACCTTTTCAAACCTACCAATATGAGCATTTCAGTCCAGAAGAATAATGACGGGGAAAAAAAAGTGTTAAATGGAAGACATTGGAAGTTCCGGGTCATCATGAGCCAAATATCGCACTAATTTCTCCCGTGCCAAATGATAAAGTTCATCAAAAAAAAAATTTAATTTGCACATTTTCTGAATCCAAACACAAACACTAATGAAACAGACAGTGGTTTATTTGTAATAAACATTCTAGTTGTGTTAAAAATAAAATACCTGTGGGTCAAACTCAAGTTTTGTCAAATCCAATTTCTAATCCGGAAAAAAAAGCGTACCGGGAGTCAAATTTCCCAAGACTGCGCCCGATTAGCGCTTAATATTGAGCCACTGTTACAGTAACGGCTAAATTCACGCCAGTAATCACCAGGCATCTGCCAATTAGGAGCGGGTAATGGCGGGTAATGGCGGTCCGCTTTGTGCTGACAGCTCATCGCTGGCAATATGGCAGTCAGAGGGAGAGCGGCTCAGCGGCAGGACAGGGTCGGAGTCGCCTTCAAAGCCTCCCTATCTCCTTACCCCCCCGCACCCCCATCCTCGCTGCTGCCACCGTCCGAGTGACAAAGGGGACCAGAGGACAGATGACCAGTGACACATAGCTCTGAGCCTGCAAGTTGCCTTAACTGTACAGATACTGCTACTTAATTATTAATACAGGACATTTTTATTTTCTTATTACTGGACATTTGGATACATTTTTTTAGACCCATAAACTGCAGAGTTGCAATAACTTTATGTTTTACAAAAAAAAAAAAGAATGGAAATAAGTCATACCTCAGGGCTGAGCTTTGTGTGTGTGTTTGTGTGTGTATGTATTTATATATGTGTGTGTGTGTGTGTGTGTTTGGGGCTGGGCTATGTGTATACTGTATAACAACAAATGTCCCCACAATGTGATAAAACATGTTGTTTTTCTGGTCCCCCCAAGGGGAAACTCAATTTCCTAAAAATCTAAGACTGCAGTAGAAGAAAAAGGCCAAAAGTCTTGTATTTTGTTTCGTTACTTATATTGAAGGTTATGGCTGGGTTGGGGTTAAGGTTGTGGTTGGTGGGATTTGGGTTTTTCCCATAGAAATGAACTGGAAAGTCCCCACAAAAATCTGAGTACAAACATGGGTGTGTATGTGTGTGTAGAGTTTGCATGTTCTCCCCGGGTTCCTACCACAGTCCAAAGACATGGAGCTCATGCTGCCCATGGGGTGGGTGTATGTGTGTGCCCTGTGATGGACCCCCCCGCCTGTCCCCTGTGCTGCCTGGGACAGAAGCCAGGTCCCCTGTGACCCTGCACCAGATAAGTAGTAGAAAGACGGATGAAATATTATTACCGTTATTAAGTACTTTATGCTCAGCAATGTAGTGACTGAGTTATTGAAAAGGAGGTTTCACTTATGCTGGACACAAAAGTTCAGAAATTGCTATATTCGGTTATAGCAAATGGAAAGAATCCTTTCAAACCGCATTGTGCTGAGTCAGCTGTGATGTGCCATAGGAGGGAATCCATTCAGATTTCTCTGAGAAATGTATAATGTTATAATTTGGGTGTACGAGCTATCTTACTAAAGGCTGATTTGCATGCAAATAAAACAACTTTATCTCCGTAATCCACAATATCCATATGTGCCATGAAAATGCTTCTCAACTTATAAAAATCACCTTTATTGGGTAGCGGGATGAAAAAGAAAACCCACAGAAACACTATAAGACCATTAATTCAGAATAAAAGATGGAGACAAGTAACAAACAAAGGAGAGGGACTTGATTGAACACCCTTATCTCAGTCCAGATGATAATACTCATTTTATTAAAGCCATTTAACATCTACATATAAACTTTTTTTTTTCCAATTACTGAAATGCACAAAAGAAGCCATCCATCTCGCTGCCGCATTTTAACGTGGCTATTAAAATGAGTGACAGCCGCAAGCCCCACGAAGGCAGCAAAAGTCAGCGAACAGATGGGTTAGGGTTAAAACAGAGAGAAGCAAGGCTTCATTACATATGTGAATCAGGGACAGGGGGCAGTAGTGAGCCTGAGAGGGAGTGGGTGGGGCGGGGCGGGGCGGGGCGGGGAATCAGCAGTTATACCCTTTAATGATGTACGCCCTTATCGGGATTAACAGATCACTGATGAATATTATTCGACAGGCTTGGACACAGGTTCATGGTTTCTTTATCGCACAAGATAAAGTCTGAATTATTTATCTCTTATGACCCCGTGGCTGATTCAGGTGTAGCTAAAACACACGTTTAACTATCAAAATGGATTGCATATGTTCTATTTTAATGATTTACTTTTACTTATCAGTTAGCGTCTCTTTTCATGAGTTTTAGCTCGGGCATCTGACCAGTGGCTAAATGTGTTTCTTAATCATGCAGGATCTGAAATAAGAACAAAGTGGAATTAAACTTTTTTTAAAAGTCAAATTAAAAGAGTGTTTTATTCAAACCAGTTAACTGCATGGCATGATTCACAAGCATCATGCTGTAATTACAGCCAAATGCTTCGGTATAAAGTAACTTGTGCACCTTTTTTGTTCTATAGAAGTTCTTCCAGAGGTCTGTTTACCGGGACCAGAGTCCAGAGCATGAATGTGCAGAATGTGATCCAGTTCCCGCTCAGATTTCTTATCCGCGACGCTACCCACCGAGGAAAGTCAAACGTCTACATCTCACCTCTTTGATGTCACAGAGGCAAAAGTCACTAAATCGTATAACACCGAGCTTTAGCAGTGTGTGTATGTGTGTGTATTGTAGCTGAGAATGTGCTTCTGCTAAAACGACGTCTGACTGAATAGTGGAGAGCGTTCCTCAGTCCACCTTCAATGGAGACCTTTCGACCAATAAACAAAGAGCATGCATGATTCATGAAGTGCTATTTCGTGGAAGACACACACATGCACACACAGGCACGCACGCGCACACACACGCACACACACACACACACACAGGACCTTTGCAATCACTTTACAATGATAATGTGATTATGTAAAGCATTACACGGAATTTACAGAAATTTACATTTTTGCACTAATTTTTGCATTAGCTTCAACTAAACAAGTAATACACGCAAAGACACATACACACACACACCAATAAAATAAACTCGTGACACTCGCAGACAGTTACAGAGCTACTCAGACCATCTCTGGTGCGGTCGCTGCAGACACCACGTGAAGCAGGGTACTTACTCGTCCACCTCAAGGTGACCTCTGAGCTGATTAAGAAGTGCTTGCTGATTAGCGGAGTGACGGCCTGAGCAGTACAAGCCGGGGGGGGTCGACGGTCATTTACTCTCTGCACATTAACAGCGGTGAAGAGCAACAGAAGGCGCACACATTCCCAACCGGGCCGATTGGGCAAGGGGTCCGGTTATCACTGTGAAAATGATGAGGGGGAGCTGTACTGTCCATCATGGCCTTCAACCTCCGGAGCCATCCGGCTGGGAATAACATGCGTTTGCAACTTGTCGCAATCTTTCTTTCTGACAAATCCTGAACTAGCACTGCAGATAATACAGAATACGCATATCTCGTCTCCACGTTAATATAGATATAACGTCTGCATCGCAACGCCAAGGCCTCAGTCTCTCTTGAACCGAGGTGGGCACTGACGCTTTGAGGATCGTGTAGGCCCTGCCGATTGAAGGTCGCCCTTGAGAAATGTGTTACGTCCTCTCAAAGAAGGATTCCGGAATACCGGCGTTATCTGAGAGAGGATTTAAGGCATACAAAGAATGTCTATTTAACAGCCCCTTTTAAAGAGGAAAAAAAAAACTTTAAAAAAGTGGGATATTATTTTTTTCCCCCCAGATTCTCCTCATTTAAAATCTGTCCAGAGGCAATGCCAGTATAACCATTCATTTGCTCACCAATCTCTCAAGCACACACTTCAAGACTTTAGTGTACTGCGAGGAAAAGCACACCTTGGGAAACAGTGAAAGACAGCAAGAATATTTCCAGGGCTTTGCATGACAGATCGGTGATTGGAATTAAATAAAAATTCACCCCCAGCATTTCAAACTGAGGAAGTAATGTAGATCATGGAAGGGAGAAAAAAAAAAAGTTTAACACTGAACTTTAAAATGAGAAATTTCAGTCATACTTAGCAGAGCCTACGTGTTTTCACATCCCCCTCGCGCACCATTAACCAAAGCAAATGTAAATGGAAATAATAAGACCGGCTTCTTCAGTCCGATTCACTTGCCTGTACCTTTAAACGCTCAATCTCCCTCTGCTTTTCATTACTCGTGGCCTTCAGCTTCTCGAGTTCCACCTCCATCGCGTCTTTGGTCTCTCGCAAATGGCTGGAAGAGCAAACATGATAGGATTTTACCGCCAGAGCATTTTAATGATGTCATTTAAAGGAAGCGGTACTACGTGATGGCTAATGACCACTAAATCCGGACTGGAACGAGGGAGCCCGGGAACATCACCCAGTTTGAGACAGGCGCTTGCCGAATGGTAAATGGGTCACTTCTCATTTATGCCATTTCATCCTTCAGCACCACGGTGATCTAAATCTCGACAAACTTTTTTTATAGTTACTTACCATTTAATTGTACCATACCAGACAATCAGAACGTTACATTAATCATCATGCACAATAACAAGCACTTTCTTGTAGTGTTAACAAGTAATGCAGAACGGCAATCTTGGGAATCAGAAATAAAATCTTAGAAAGTGGTGCCTTGCACTAACAGTGCAAAGGCCGTGCGTTCAAATCCCAGAGAGCGCACATAAATTGTAACCCTAGCTTCTGCTGAAAGTTGTTTTGAATAAAAGCATCAGATAAGTGAGTTAAAATGTAAATATGTCTTAGAATGGCAGCGGCGTGATTGAAACGGTGCTGCTTATCAGAACAGAAAATGTACAGTACAGAACTGTACAATGTTTTTAGGGTAAAAAGACATTTATTTATTGATTTTTGACAAAAAAGGGGTGTGTATGTCATCTATTTGTCACCTATTTCATTTATGAATAATCATAAATTAGTTTTAAAGAAGTCTGATGTTAAAGCATGATTTTTCAGGCATATCTGTCTGTTTATCTACCCAGCCATCTTCCAAATGCTTATACACTACAGGGTTGTGGGGAGGTCAGGACCCTAAGGCAGGCAGCAAAGAACACAAAGCAGATGAAGAAGCTCACACAGTATAGGCTAGTGTTTCTCAAGCCGATCCCCGGGGACCCCCAGATGTTCCACGTTTTTGTTTCCTCCCCGCTCCCTGCCAGACAGGTCACATTTTTGCTCCCAGGACCTGGGAGGGAGCAAAAATGTGGACCGTCGGGAGTCCCTGAGGACATGGTTGAGAAACACGGGTAGAAGCCACTCAGAGATACCAATTTGCCAGAATGCACATATCTGTATACTGTAGATGGAGGAAACCAGACTATCTGAAGGAAACCCAAATGATGCAGGGAAGACATACAAACTCCACACACACACAGCGTGGAGGCAGGATTAGAAGCGCCGATCCAGGAGGTGTGAGGCAACAGGCTACCCACTGAGCTACAGACAAAAAAAAATCTAAATAATAAAACTAATAAAGTATAAATGTATAATATATTATTCAAGTACAATGATATATTTATTCAATGAAGTTAATCCACCATTTAATATTTTTCTCTGTGGTCCTAAAGAAGATAAACTGTATCAAAACCTAAAACACTAGATGATTTGTGTGCCTTGCCTAATCAAACCCTATCCTGAATACTATGGAATCAAATTCTGGCAGGCACAGGAATTTTCTGTTTTCTGTGGTCTATTATGACAAATTCTTGCCAAGTAAAAAAAAAAAAAAAGAAAAAAGAAAAAACAACAAATAAAAATAGCATCATATTGTAAATGTGGCAAAACTGAATATGAGATCAATGTTTGTATCTGGTGACACAACCAAACAATAAAATGTGCAACTTCCAGCAAATATATGCCAGCTATTTTTAAAATTAATGTTCTGGTATATATTAATGTCATATTAATCAGTAAGTCAGCAAAAAAAATATTCTAGCAATACTGTATTTGAAACTCTGAGTGTAAGTAAAAAATAAAAGGTAAATAACGAATTCGCATTATTTTAAGCTGCCTGAAACAGCTAATGTCATATTAGGAGGGTAACAGCAGTACAAGCACATTTCCGGAGACTGTAGCATCGCTCACACCACGGAAACGCTTTATTTTGCCGCACAGCAACATTTTGCATAATCTCCCGCTAAGGAGGCGAAGTGACAGTATATGGGAGCCAAACGCGATCGCGCGCATTCCCAATCAGAGCCCGTGCGCCTGACACCGTTAATGAAACATCAAAGCAGCCGAGCGCGCGCGCGCGCGCCTCCCCGGTCAGGAGCCGCGCGCCGTGACAGACGCAGCGTGGTGGAGGGGGGGTAAGCGCCGGGCGTCGCTGGGGAGTCATGGGGACATGCCGCTTGACAGGGGGGCTCTGGAGAGGACTTTGATCAAGTTCCGCGACGCACGGGACACGTCGCGACGGTGAAATAGAGCAGCCGTCAGTCGAGCTCGTCACTCTCGCTCGTTTACATCCTGAGCATCGAATTAAAAGATCTTTGTCAGCGTGTGATTAGAGACGCCCTTCTCCTGCAGGATAAATATGACCTATTTTGCAGGCATGGATATTAGGATAGCTGTTTTATGCCGACTGAACGCTACCAGACGTTTGTCGTGAACAAGTCAATCATTAATGATTTATCTAAACTTCCGTATTAACATGGGGGGCGAGTCAGCCGCTGAAACTTTTAATGCTGTACCGCCAACAGAAGCAACGACTGCTCCATATTTAAAGAGGGACGCAGTTTGCTTAACTTTCGAGTTCTCGTATCGTTAAAGATCTACGTTTTGTAAAATAAGGGCAGATGTTAATGGAAATTTAAATCTGTTGTAAAAAATGTAGCAATAATGTCTCTATGTATAACCATGGTGTGGATATAAATGTCTCACACCCTGAGGCCCACCTGTCATCCACTAATTACTTCTATATATTTCTGATGGGATTAGGGCTAACGATGATACACCCAATGATAAAGGATGTATGTCAAATCCTCTAATGGATCGTATGGGCCATCTTATTCATTGTTTTGACATGATTAACAATTTGTTTTAACAGGCATAATATGCACTGATAGGATGTCATTGTTCCCACGTACGCAAAGTAAACACAATGACCATTCTTTCGCCTCAAACCAGTTGTTTAATTCCATTAGGCATATGGGTTATTTAAATGAGCTAATTAGCTCCTGTTAAAGCAAGTGTCTGTCCCTCACCAATGGGTTGCAGAAGACGTATGTAAATGCGTGGGGCTCCCCATTCACAAAGACCACAGAACTGAAGCCCTAGGGACACTCTGCACTGTGTGACTCCTCACACATGCATTCTGCACTGTCCAGGGCTAAAGTACTACTGCCAGACTAATAGGTATGCATGTTTTTACATCAACGACCCATGTGTTTGAAAACACAGCGAGACGGACAGTGTATGATAATCACACGCAATCTCGAGGTATCTTCATCAGGCTCCATGGCGATTAATCAAAGTCAGTGTGATTGGCCGTGTTCCTTGGGAGTATAGACAAGAGGGCTTTTAGCAGCCTTTTTAATTATTATTTTTTTTTTAAATGCTCATTCAGAACATTTACGCTTACTGTAATTTGGGACACAGAGAGGGATAGTTTTCCTTATGAGGCAAACGAGGTGTCGTGATTGTCATCCTGCTCACACTCTGCTCTCCCAGGGGTGCAATTACGTTCTGGGTCGATGGCAGCGACAGTTCTCCTTGCTTGGAATGGTGAGGGGGTAAAAACGGACAAGCTCTCCTTCCAAATCAGCCCAGAGTAAAGTTATTACGTATCACGTTATCGTGCATGGGGTCGCTTCATCATGCAGCGGTGGGGGGCTGCATTAAATAGATAAAAAGCTAGAGTAAGTACGGTAGCTCTGGCTGACAGGACAAAAAAAAAACACACTTTGTTAAATAAAACAGCCAATAGCAAGGCAATCTTCAAAATATATGCAAATATACTGTAAATAAATACTCCGTTACGAAGTGCCAGCTTCAGTTTTAATTGTGAGTTGCTGCAAAGACCCTGAAATTCATTCTATGTCAAGTAGTAATTATTCTGCTTAATGTTAAACTCGATGTTTCAGTTAACTTAACTGCTTTCGTGGGCTGGGTACTAACTAGCCTGTTGGCAGGGTTAGTGAAATATGAGTGTTAGTCACTATATCCAGAGTCAGCTGCATCTCCAAAACTCTGATCTATATTAGGGATCGCCTTCTGCTCGCAGTGCTGCAAATGGTGCTTTGGGTTTCTGGAAGTAGTTCTCCAACAATAACAGACATGGATGCATTAAAATACCATCACTTGGAGTATTAACAGTGTGCAGGGTGGCTTTGGGGAATTCATATACAATGACAGTACTACGGTATGCAGGGAAAGATAATGCAATATTACCGAATGCTCAAAGATACGAAAGACAATTTACTGTTGTGTAACAGAGAAGGGAGAGTGGTGAGTACATGCATACTTCAGCTGATAAAATATTAAATGTTTACATTTTGTAAGTCTTGACTTACAAATGAAAAGTCAAATGAACCGAATGAAAGTCATGCCACGATCTGAAGTTTCCAAAAGTCATGTAATTATGTAATCGTAAAGGCTGACAACTGACTCACAATTGCGTTTTTTCCAGTGCTTTTTGTGCCCAAGTGTAAATAGCATATTTGTCATGAAGGAGTAGTGATCAGAAATGTTCCGCCCCGGTCTTGCCGGTATGAGACAGGCCTCACTGCCCATCTCCACGGAACAGGACTATGTGGTGCTGCTGTAGCTCACCCATGTTTCTAACAGACCTCACATATCCGGTCGGTTTTCTGGTTTGTGATGTTTGTTTACCTGCTGAGACACCTGTTAGCTTCAATCAAAATAAAGCCACGATGAGTCCATATGTTGAATATTACGTAACAGGTGTGTATTCTTTTTTTGTCAGGATCATGTGCAGAGGTTTCCCTTGCCCCTCTTCAATTTTTGCATTTTTTTAAATATAATTACCTTGATATAAAGTAGCTTTGCTGTAGTTACTTTTTCTGTGTAGCCTGTACTTTAATATGATTGCCTTGCCTAAGCGTTGCCAACTTAAATGAATACAACTAAATTGTGCATATTAATATACACCCGCAATAAATTTGATTACTTTTTTTTAACATTGTATAGGTAAGTTAATAAATAAGTATGATGACACAGTGCTATTTGTATTGATGCGCGTTGACATCATTTTTTGTGCATAAACTCTGAGAATACATACCAACCAGATCACATCATTCAGACATAGCACAGTTCTGCAGGATATCAAAGGCCTTTTTACTCACTCCTTTTCCATGCTGATGAAGGACAGCAGGCTGTTCTGCTCCTTAATTTTGGTGGCGAGGCTTTTGCTGGCATTCCTGTAAGAGAGCAGACGCAATAGTGAACACACAGCACCGGTTTCAACTGTTCCAATCAGTACAGTGCAACAAAGTGACTGCTGTCACTCGAGAAACAGACATGGCTTGATCTTCAGGGAAAGCATTAAATGCGACACATCGATCATTAGGCGTCGCTATCAGTCCTGAGGTACAGTTGCATACTAAGTGAAACATCATTTTCCAACAAGTTTTTTTGAGAACTTGATCCTTTTAACTTGGGAAAAAAAAAATATTAAAAATAGTCAGAAATCACAGCCAAATGAAAGTAACCATAGAGCGCATAAACTCAGTGGAAAAGCCTAGATAAAGTCAGTAAAGTTTCAGGCTTGGGTCCAAAGACCACACAGCACCGGGGCAAACATTAAAAACATACTGTACATCTGAACCCACTGGCTTAATGGTTTCACTCCACGTACAGCTGTTGACATTTAAATTAGCCAAAATACAGGCATGAGATTTGTACCGGGCGAGCCAAGCACTCCCACAGCTTCCAATGTGAGCTGTAACTACAGTGAAACGAAATCTGTCCGCTTTGTATTTAAATGAGAGACAGGTGCAAAAACAGAGTGAATGTTTAACGTGGGGCTTAGCGGCACAGCGGCGAGCCCAGTGTCCTGGGCACGCAGAGATTACCCACGATTCACTTCAACTTTGATAAATGCCTGAGGCGCAAAGGACAAGTTGTTTTTTTTCTTTTCATTGCACAGTCACTTAACCCAAATCAGATTCATTTGCTTTAAATTATATTATGAGGAAGAAAAACAACTAAAGAACATAGGGTTTTAGTGTTGTGGGTCCTCTGTATATTCCATGCTAAGTAGATATATAGTACATGGTGTACGTTAAGATTTTAGTAACACAAGCTTCACAGCTTGGCTTTGGATGCAGGATGAACAGATTTCCGAAGAAGCGGCCGTCAAGACGAAGACTGAATCTTCATGGTGGTTATCCTTAGATTAAACCAGCAAAAGATAGGAGACAAGAGATGCAAGCTTGTCAGTCAGGAGTCACTCTATTAAGACACTTTTCTAAGAGCCACTGCTGATTCTTGAGGTGAAATGGATGGGAGCACCTATGCTTCTGGAAGCTGTCTGAGGAGAACATGGATAAACGTTCAGCTCCAGTTACTTCTTTGGTTAGTCACGCCCTGCAAACGGGACACGTTTAGACTGCAGCATTTATGGGTTAGTAATTTTTTTTCTAAATGAAGCAAATTCAGTCATATACTTTATTATTTAATCCGTTCAATTAGACCGCAAGATGTGGGTGGTCTCGAATACTTCCTCAAAACTATGGTGCACAACAAGAGCAAACTGCTTATGTAAGTATTACCTCACGTCTTGAAAATAAAAAAACGGAATGATCAAGCCTTTTTTTGTTCTGACCATCTTGAAACCGGGCCTCCTGGCATGTTAGGAGATTTACGGCCAGGAAAAGGGGTGAAGCGTCACGCTCCAGCCTGGAGCAGAGCTCACAGGTTTCACCCACCTCTGCTTGTCGATCCAGATGCTCAGGTTGGTTGCTAGCTGCTCATAGTCGCGCTGCAGGTGGGTGGTTTCCATGCGGGCAGCTTTTGTGGCCTCTTGCTGTGTCTCCAGCTTGGTGAGACAGAGTTGAAGATGGTGAACTTCTGGTGATATTTCATTATTACTGCTTTAATTATTGGGAGAGCACACAACTTGTGCAACAGAATAACAGCACCGTTCTATAGGGACAACTTGCCTTCTCCGGTACTAATAATAAACTTCATGACTTGTTGAGGGCAGAGCCATTTCTCTCCACTACTTCAAATAACTGAGGTTTCCTTGAACATAGTATTAATTGATTCCGTATGCTGGCACATGGGCCTAAAGCTTTCCCATGTCTTAGATTAACTAGTTTATTATGCTGACTGTACACAAGACACTTTCACGCAGGGCATAATTCTAATCAGGTTCCCTTAATTAAAGACTCTTTGGTGCTTTGTTTTTTCTTTTTCCTGGCACATGAAAATGCTGCCGATTGGTGTCAACTTGAAACTCTCAGAGGGGGTGTGCGTGGAGAAAGGAATGCAAGTATTTTACGTTTGCCTTGAAATGGTCTTAACAAGTCCAGGATTGCACTTAATCAATACCAGAGGACAGGCTAGGGTGTAATGTTTTGCAAATGTGTTTGGGGGAACAAAGTGTGGACAGACAAGTGTCTGGGGGAACAAAGAGAGGAGGGACAAGTGTTCGGGGAACAGAGTGAAGATAACAAGTGTCTGGGGGAACAGAGTGTGGAGGGACAAGGATCTGTGGGGAACAAAGTGAGGAAGGACAAGGATCTGGGGGAACAAAGTAAGGAGGGACAAGTGTCTGCGAACAAATAGAGGAGGGACAATGATCTATGGGGAACAAAGTAAGGAAGGACAAGGATATGGGGGGAACAAAGTAAGGAGGGACTAGATCTGGGGCGAACAAAGTAAGGAGGGACATTGATCTGTGGAGAACAAAGTAAGGAAAGACAAGGGTCTGGGGGGAACAAAGTAAGGAGGCACAAGGATCTGGAGGAACAAAGTGAAACACAAGGATCTGGGGGGAACAAAGTAAGGAGGGACAAGGATCTGGGGTGAACAAAGTAAGGAGGGACATTGATCTGTGGAGAACAAAGTAAGGAGGAACAAGTGTCACAGAGGTGTTCACAGAGAACCACACCAGCATGCAGGAACAGCATGAAATGATGAATACTCTGGATTAGATAGTTATCATTTAAAAAATTGCCAGTTCACTCTGCCTTCCATTAAACACCAGGAATAATATCCCCTGTCCAAATCACAAATTCTCTATCAAATTAAATCACAATCAGGAATACGTCCGCAGGCCAGGCGCAAGCCCTACAGGGGACCATCTGTTCTGCATATTAACACAGAGTGTGAGATCTCTTAGCAGCACAGAGCGGATCACTGCTGTCCATATGATCGGCCTGGACATTTGCTTGTCTGCACAGGGTTTAGCCATCTCACTGAACTCCTAACGGTACTGGTTGTAATTATGGATTCCCGACATAAACCAAGATAACAACTGAGGGCCATCTGCAGGTTTTGTATTATATAATATTTTTTCTGCAACCAGTTGCAAGTTAAGACATGTTCTTATATATTATTCCATGCTGGCTCACACGATATCTGCACAGAAGGCCCCTCTTAGGACTGTACTGTACATGCAGACTTTTCCGGATTTATACATGTGTAAAGTTATACTACAAAAGGTAAACAAAGCCGGTTCTACTGAGCTGGGGGCAAGTGGGATGTGATGAGATGGGTGGGGGGGAATGGTACATATGACTGACTGACACTTTCAAATATGAGCGGTGCTCTGCTGTCTCAAGTTATCTTGAAGGATCGAGGCTGTTAGGTGGAGTGGTCTGTATATACCACATGTACCTCATGGGGGATCTTCAACCATTTCACTTTTAGATTTGGTCTGACCAAGCAGTGTGCTCAGCCCTCTAACGAAAAAGTTGCTGTATCAATAATTTGGGAAATGTGGCTTTAATTTAGAACATTTACCTCTGCGCTCACAGCCGCCAGCTTCTCCTTCAGCGCACATTGTTCCATTTTCAGACCTTCAACCTGTTTTAAGAAAATGTGGCTCAGAAGAGACTGAAGTAGCACAGCAAGCAAACATCACAATTACAGATTATTATAACAATCACGTTGTAATGAAATAAAGACAAATCGTGGGATGGTCAGCTGTCTGGCCACGGAACTGGCCCAGGGGTTGCCACCGGTTCAGTTGATTCAGGCCTCATACATTGTCAACTTTGCAGCTTCTCCTTTTTGGGGGGGGGGGGGGGGTTGTAATTCTAATCTCAGCACCACCAGCTGTTTTTTTCTTATTGGTCTGATCCCTAACACTCTCCCAGCACATCCCCTACATTTGCCAGCTCTGAGATTTAAGCCTTGAACTACAACGAGGTGATGGCAGCATGGCCGAGCGATGTGGAACCTCTGGCAGCCTAGCTATGGAGGAAAGCCTCGTCTCCCTGCTTCCTCAGTGTGTATAAGTTTTTGTCTACCACACCAGCACAATTGCTAGCCATCGACAGCTAGGGAGAGGGCTTTATTAATAATAACGTGCAGCATTTAAGCTACCTATGGCGATCAAGCCCCCCCCCAAATAGAACTACGGCCACGAAAAGAGTCGCACAGGCCCGAAGTGCGTCATTATCAAGAAGCTGTGTGACAAAGCATGTTCCGTACACGGAACCCAGATCGCAATGGGCTGCCTTTCAAAGCTGTTAGGACCCCTCTTCATCTGGCACATAAAGCACCGCATTAATTCAGCATTAATTATAGAACACGTCAAACCGCGTTTCAGTCAAAGCTCGCCCGGGGTCTCTGGAGTGTTCTTAATGACAGTAATTACAAGTCATAAAAAGGCTCATCTAAAATTAACATTTCTCTTTTGCCTTGATAGGAAAAATGTAAATAGCTGCATGGTACAGATGTTACGATTAAGGCGGGAGAAAAAAAATGAAACATGGTTCTTTTGTTTCTGCGTGTGTCACAGCGAACAATGATAACTCAACGACAGCGGCGGCGGCTTAATTTCTCCGAGGGATGCGACGCAGAGCACATTAGGAGGTGTAAACCTGGTTAACATTTAGATTGTTTTTGTCCCCCTACCCCATAAAGAACCTCAAATATGTGCTCAAAAACAGGGAGTATGAAGAAAGTGGAAAACATTGTCCCGACTAATCTATCTCACCAAGCTGATGACAGACAAAGACACGAGTAGGACTGTTTGAAGTCTGGTCGGATGGTATCTGTTACTCTGTTACTGGAGTTCAGACATGCGTCCACACGTCGAATGTGAGTCGACAGATATCTACGTTTTGACTTATCTGCACCTCATCTGAAATCTCTATTTCATGGTTAACAATGATAAATACTTCATTGGACCCAATGCAGACATTACTTCAATAGGCATTGTTTCCTCGAGAGGGGGTAGTGTGGTCACACAGCGGTTATCACAGTTGCATCACCCCTCTGGAGACCAGGGTTTAAGTTTGTATGTGTGTGTGTACTACAGTACTGTGTGTGGATTAGGTTTACATTACATTGTGGGGACCAAACTTGCTTTTTTGAAGATCTGTGCATGCAATCAAAAAAGTAAAAATGCCGAAAGTCTTATATTTTGCTTGCTTACTTATGGTTAAGGTTAGGGCTGGGTAGGGGTTAAGGTCGTGTTGGGAGTAGAGTTTTCCCAATAGAAATGAATGGAGAGTCCCCACAAAGATATCAGTGCAAACCTGTGTGTGTGTGTGTGTGCCCTGCACTCGGATGAACTGGCGCCCCATCCTGGGTTATTCCCTGCCCTGTGTTTCCAGACCTCCATGGCCCTGCATAGGATAAGCAGTATAGAAGATATCCACAAGTACAGCTGAAGTATAACAGAGTTTGAAGGCAGGCTGGTTCATTAAGAAATATTTTAATTAATTCATAATATTTAAGCATGACTCCATAAGCAATCCCACAGTTATTCCTAACATGGAGAGAAATGCATCTTGCACGCTTTGACGTAGTTGATAGTTGGCAGAGATGCAACCTGCACAAATAAACACTGCATTCTTTGCCCCTGGGCAGTCAGAAGGGTGGAGGCAGTCAAGCTCCAGTTGGTGTGGCCGCTGACCTCGTGCATTTACTGCACCTCTTCGTCAGGGACCCCGAAAGCATTCCTGCAGGGGCTTTCACGCGGCTCTGCGACTCCTCGTTAATTTTCCAATTTCTTTCTCTGGCCCACCAAGCTCCTATCGTTCGGTCACATCCGCCAGGGGGGCAGAGAGATATTTAATAAAAGGGGAGCTCCTGGTACTCCTGCCTGATATGCCCCTAACCCCCCAGCTACAGTGCTCTGGCTGCTGGGAGGATGGGGGCGTCACTCTGTCAGCCGTTATAACGCTTGACAGCTTATTCCGCCACACCGCGCGTGGTGCAAAATTACTTTCTCCGTACCCATCCTCGGTTAATAACCAAAAGGCAATAACAGCTGTTCTGTATACACATATACACAGAGAGGCAGGAGAGGAGAAGATTAAAGGCCGCCGATTATGAGGGGGGAGATCGCGTAGGCACATACAAAGCAGGAGACGGAGGGAAAGAACCCCCCCCCACTCCCCACCGCCTTGCGGCCTGGTACAACGTTTCAATTATAATACCGCGCAGAGGGCACCGCGTAGCACTTTAGAAAAACCTTCTCCACTTTTCCGAGAAACACTGGGGAACATTGCTATTGTGTTTACACTAGAAGCTTTCCTAGTCTATTTCAAACAGATCAACATTTCAAATTTCCTAGTGGAGACAGCTGCTCGCCCCCCTGGGGAGATGTGGAGACACTGCCTTCTTTGTACTAGCATGTAATTATTAATTTCCCCCCCCTCCCTCCATCTCAAACTCTTGGTTGAATTTATTGATTAACAGATATAGTTTTTTTTCCCCCTGTCTCTTTACGTTAAACCAGCATTTCAGTGGTTTTTGAGAGGGGGCAACAAAAACACTGATGCCGCCCCTCCTTTTCTCCTCAGTTTAATCATTTCCAACTGCCTCACATGTTAAGTTCTTGGCATGAGGTGAAGGAGGGGGGGGGGGGCAGAAGGTGCTCCTAAGACCCACCTCCCTGCCACACAGCAATAGGCGATTGGAAGAGACTGATTACCTGTGGCGACCTGGTAACACGTTACGGACCAATCAGGAGACAAACAGCCAAGGTAACCTGGCAGATTTGAGCCTGTCTCTCCTCTCCTACAACAACGCTCTAATGCGCCCAGTTGAAAGCTACAGGATTCAACCTTTTAACCCTTTTAAACAAAATATTACTTTAAAAAATCACGCATGGTTTCCTTCAAATAATAATAATAAAAAAAAACCTTAAGAAATGAGCAGAAATCTGTGCTTCATTTCTCCTAGAAGCCTGGCAAACAATCAAAATAAAATGGTCAGCCGCGAATACAAGAACTGCTCATTTTGTAGAAAATAAGAACTGAAAAATCTGTCTGTAACCCCGTTATAAAGATGTACACCAATTTGGTACATTAATCAGATTAACAGATGTAACAGTATTCATGTTTTGCGTGTACCATGTAGCATGCTGTGATTTCTGTCCTTGACTGTTCGGCGCATTGGAACGTTTGGAGAACCCATGGAAACTGCTGGAATCCTGTGCAGGTGTTCTAAATCGGGGCTCTTGATAGTGAAAATCAGACACGACATGCTGCCTCATATTGACGGCCCCAAAATGTTATGGATCAGACTCGGAGGGTTTATGACAGACTCTCCATCATCACACTGGCTTTGCATGACGCTTAGGGGAACTCACCGAGTATTGGCACAAATGTCCGTATAAATCCCCGCCCACCCCCAAAGACAAGCTGTGGTGATTTCATCTATATTCAAGTCAGATGAAACATTCTACACAAACGGAGGAGCCAGACGATGGCAGCCATATTTAAGTAAAGAGCAGCTCTCCTACAATGGGTCGACTCCAGGTACTTGCCTATCAAAGATTAGTGCCCTCTCCTTTTTGTGGGGTGGGTTTCATGTAAACATTGGTTTAGTAAGAATTTACAGTAAAAATTTGGCATTTAATAGCTGAAGGTCATAAAAACTAGCCACTTTATCCAACACGGATGTCTTCATCATAAAGAAAATAATAAAATTGAATATGTTCACAGCCATGTGTGAGGCACCACTCTTTCTGTGAATGTAGTCTGTATGCTTTCTCATTTTGTGTGTCTTTCCTCCAGGTACTCTAGATTTCTCCTGAAGTTCAAAGATGTACAGTCAGGAGTAACTGCCATTTCTAAATTGCTCACACTGTGCGCGATGGACTGGCATTCCATCCAGGGTTTAACTGTCCTATGCTGCCTGGGGTAGACTCTGGGGTAGACTCTGGGGTAGACCACGCAGTAGAGAAGCAGTTGGGAGTTGGATGTACGTGTGTATATTATATATATATGTACACACACACACACACACATAGTCGTCCCTCGCCACTTCGCGCTGCGACTTTCACGGCTTCACTCTATCGCGGTGTATATTCATTAAAAAGTTGATCGAGACAGTGAAAATGATACATCGCTACGCATCGGAAACATCTTTGCTTTTCGTTATTAATAATACTAATATGATATTTGTAACATCTAATATGCCTTATTTTGTGTAATATATTGTGTAATACGAGTGTAATTGTCGTGACCTGCCAGTACGATCCTCTTGTGTGCCGCGTCCCTTTATTAACCACGCGTGCAACCCTGATTGTGACCAGCTGTTTTTTGTCAGTTTGATTCGTCCGGTGTATTTAAGTCCACGTCAGAGTCTGTAACCCCAGTGGCCTGTACTACGAAGCGAGGTTACGTATCAGATTTAAGGTACCACAGTTTAATGGTTTCTCAAAACTACAAAAATAATTGATTTACAAATAAAGAATCCTACTTCGCCGAAATTTACTTATCGCGGTAGAGTGTGGAACTGATTAGCCACGATAAATGAGGGCGACTGTGTGTGTGTATATGTATATATATATATATATAGTGTGTGTGTGTATATATATATATATATGTGTGAGTTTGGGTCTGTGTATTGGCCAGTGCTGTTTGTAGGATAACTTGAAGGTAAAGACAGACCTTTAGGAAAACGTGTTGTTCATGCTGTAACTTCTGAGTCTACTTGTCCTTCTAAAAATTCAAAATGATCCTTCTAATAATTCTAAAAGATAAAAATGGCATGTTGTACCAAAGTATAATATCTCGCAGTCAGAGTGATGCTTCCACCGTTTGATACACCAATAGCTACTGACCAAACACCTAATGGCTGGCCGGCCATTTGCATTCACATATTTATGACTGACAGGTCCTTTATCAAAAAGAAAAACGATGCCACCGTATTCTTAGCCACTTAGCGATTTGCCACGCTACGGGAGTGCCTGCTGAACACTTACTTATTAAGATGGCTTTCACAGGAGATTCGTTATTAATTACACTAATGGATATTCTAATTGCGGTGGTACACACGCACTCGTTTCATGGAGAGTAAAATGAACCCACTAATGCCTTAATAACGTTCATCCGATGGTAAATAATGGAGACCACCCAGCGAAGTCAATTAAGGGCATATATATAAAAGGACCGACTTGTCCGCTGGCACTATGCTCAGGAATTAGACAGCATAAACACTCTTCACAAAGTACAGCTCGGCTTTCAAATAGCAGCCCGTATCTTTCAAGTTCGAGACTTTCCACACATCAAGCACCGTTAATTGTACTTCTCTCCTATGTGTAATTTTTACTGAGGGGCACTGTGAGGCTTTGGTCGATCAGGCTTCTGTGCCTGAGATAGGGATGTCACTGGTTCGATTCCCATCCTCCACAGAATATTCACAGCTCTGTTGGTACATGGGGGGGGGGGGGGG
>JAODKF010000038.1:6294996-6309693 GCA_026779585.1 Mormyrus proboscirostris | reverse complement strand
TATATTAATGTATATATGTCAAATAAAACCAAAACAGGGTTTTTCAGGGGTTTTTTTTGCGGGGGGGAGATAAAAAACCTTTTATCTGTATTTTCTGCATATAATGATTGTATTATGCAGAATATAAGAATTTTAATAAAATGATAACTTTAAAGTGATTCATGTGGTTTAAAAGGAGAATTACAGCTTAAAACTGTTACAAAATTTAATTCCCCCTCGGAAAGTTAAAAGGTTATTGGGCCAAGCTATTAGTATTGGTAACTACCTACTATGACCAGGACATTTAAACATGACAGGATCCAAATTTTAGTTTAAATGATCATAAATATGTAAAAATATAACTAAATTTACAATTCACTTTCAGGGCGATGAACAAGCAAATTTCCATATTTTTCCATTAATACTTTATATTATTATTATTGCTATTAAAATAATGAGGGAATTGCAATACCCCCCCACCCTCTCAAAATCCTTACATTTATACTACAATTTTTATGATTTAATTTCCATTTTTCGTCCATGTATGGTTAGCTATTACAGAAATCCATTACTATTAGTTAATATGTATGCAAATTTGAACGTAAAACATTAAATCGGAATTCCTTTGGAACTGCAGCACCAGTAACATTGCACATTATATGTTTAATTATGCAAAACTTGGAAAGTTGACTTTACAGCGCACAATTTCCCATCCACAATAACACCTTTAAATCACTCCATATGCAGTTGCAGAAAGCGGTGAAAAAACATTACTCTGTAAAATACAGGAAGCTTAAGACAAGAGAGAGAAATGCTGTTCTTAGAAGGAAATCGAACCAAAGTTTTAATTAATATAAAAAAATATATATATCTTGTGCCACCATTTGTGCTGCTGATAGGAAATCCATGGAAGGGTAGATTATCCGCTTTCTCATTAGGGATATCGCTACCCTCTGGCTCATATCAGAGTAAATGTAAGGGGTGTCATATTTTAAAGAAATAAGTCCAGGTGCCTCCTCATCATTAGTTCAGATTATCTTTCGTTAAGAAGGAAAGTTCATGATCACTCAGCCTGCGTGGAAGCGAGTGCATGTTTAATAAGATTCCATTACTATTCCAGACAAGTTCAGTATTGCCAAACAGTAAAATAAGTAATGTATAACAGTGGACACTGCGGTGTATAAAACAAGCCCATGTAAAAACGGTCTTTCTGTTGAATGTAATGCTCAATAACGACACCAGTGTAACTTAACGTACAATTTTTAACAATCCAGACCGGGTTCTGGTTCGGTGCGGTGCCAGAGATTATGAGTTCAGAGCAAAGTCCAATGCGAAAGGTGTGGTTTCTGAACCGTGGGCACCATATTCAGGGTGATGATTATATATCCGTCGGGTAATAGGCTGTGAGCCAGCGAGGTGAGATTTACTGCCTGCCGTATCAAGCCTAGTTCAGCTAGTGTGATTTTCGTCTGGCATTGGAGGTAACGGCTGTGCAGCTGAGGCTGGAAAATTAGGACAATTAGAGGTAAATCAGGACAAGCTGGAGATGTTTGTCAGCCAAAATTAATTTCGTTGTTTATAATTATATTTTGTGTGCGTATACAAATTTTAAAACAAAAACAACCTAAATTACAAAATGCATAACGTAGTAGTTTACAACACACAATGGTCCCTACTTGTTTTCTGGTTTTCAATGATTTCTTCCCCTATTATATGAATGGAAACACGGTCGGTGTATTAAACAGGCCCGAAGGCGTTTTAACGCCATTGCGGTTTCGAGGGGACGCGAAAATGGCCCGGTGAGGCAGGCGCACTGCGGGAAGATCATAAACGTGTCTCGGCAGGCAAAGGGGGCCTCACCGCTCTGGCTGATCGGGGAGCCCCGGACGGAGGAGGACCCTGCCGGGGAGACCGTCCCCTGGTAGCCGCAGGTTGCAGGAGTTAATTCTTAATGAGACAAATCAGCATGGGAAACAGTGGCGTCACCTTGGAGGAGGGGGTTAGGGATTCAGGGACTCAGATGGGGAACAAAGGCCTCCTCTGCTGCATATGATGAGATCTCCGCAAGGGATCCACCAGCGGGAAAGGTGAATCATTACCAGGCGTATCTCTGTATCTCACGCGGTGGACATGGCCCCATCATTAAGGTGAGGGATGCTTCCAACGCTCTGACAGAGACTGACAGCCTCTGTGTCCAGGCACCTGTTACGGCACCGGCAGGAGGAACAGGGTGAGGGTTGGGGGGGGGGGACCATGCTGGATAACAGAAAACAGCGCTTGTGAGGGGCACGTATTCACAAGAGCCATTGTCTTCCACGAATTTAAACAGTGACGGATAAAGACCGGAGGAGCTGTCGTTTCCTCTTCCTCTGCTGGTAATCGCGTCTTTCAGAGGAGAAGCTTCTTCTTCTTCTTCTTTTTTAAGTGATTTCTTTGTGCTCTTCAAACTGACATGTAGGGAGGGGGCAGAGTGATCTCAGCGAGTCCCTGGAGGACAGCAGGCGCTATCAGAGGCGCTCATCTCAGACTGACTCATCGGGAGATAAGGATTTTACTCCTTCCACTTAATTAAAAATTGGTATGAAGAATTCCTGAGGGACAAGGGGCAGCCAAATCAGACAAAAAAACAAGAGGATTTATGCTAAGATTTCACAAAATAGTCTTATTACATGCCTGTTGCCTGCAAAAACACATAAAAAATATCAGCAAGTTATAAAATAACTATCCTGAAGCTGGATAGTAACAGTGGCTGCTAAGAAGTAATAACACTAATCTGATAAGCAAGTATGCGGATTTAGTGGTTTTAAATCTCGCAGGTACATCGCCAGGTGACTCTGCTAAAGTGAGAGAGGGTGCCGGTGACTCATGAGCAGGTGCACCCTGGATCTGCGTCCTCCGTTACATGGAACTTCTGCAGATGGTTCCCGGGGCTGGGCCGTGTCTGTCGCCGGCCGCACCGTCATGCAGCTTGACTACCAGGGCAAAATATGGGTTGGCCTCGGGCCCAGAAACTTTCCGTGGCTGATAGAGCTGCTCCTCCCAGCTGTCTCTTAACGCTTAAATAATTCACTCCTCACGTTCCAAATGACTTTAATGGCGACCAAATTCTAATACGCATGTAACATAAAAAATATAACCTGAATTATCATTTTAAATTCCAAAGAATAATCTTTTGCATTTTAAATTGTGGAAATTTCTTGGATGTACAGTATATCCATCATTCCTGTTGGTAATCAGCAGTATGATTTGATATTTAAAATGCTTGCAAATAAAAGGTATATAAGCTCAGAATTACATTTCATGCACTTCAACCTGAAGCTAAAACAATATTTATAAAATGTACGACAGTACTATTTTCAGTTTATAATTCTTGCTCACAGAATATCTCTACATAATTGAGGGATCCATTGTGCCTTAAAAAATTCCAGTGATATACTATGATTCATATTAAATATAAAACTACAGAAGAGCATAGAATATCACATGGGTGATCAAACTATATGTACATTTACATTTTACTTAATTAGCAGATGCAAGAAGTGAGACAAATCGCAATCATGTGCTGTCAACTAGGCTGAAGTGCAGCTAGGTTGAGCTTCCAGTGAATGTCCTGGTACAGGTGTAAGCAGGGTTGGGGCAGGAGCTACAAAACAACATCTAACAAAGCAAGAATCCAATTAGGCTATTCATGGACCAGAAGTGCAACGTAGAACCTAATGAGGCATCAGTCTAGTAGAGAAATTCCTGGACCCGATGGGTCTTGAGATGTTTCTTGAAGGTAAAGGGCAAATCTGATGACGAGGCGTGGTTCAGCATCCCGTGCCACCACTGAGGAACCACACAAGAGAATTTCAAAGCAAACTAAATGTAAGAGCAAGTTAAGTTAGTATCTGTCTTTTACCTTTGCTCATTCCCTGATTGGCACTAACAGATATTGCTGGCATGGTCTCCTATGCCCACTTGAGCTGATATAAAGTACCCTACTGACTGTACTAGCAACACACTACACTCCACCAAACGCAATGCAGACAGAGACGCGATCAGAATTAAGATTCACTCTGAAGTCTCAAAAACACTCACGGCTGTCAAGGGTCTCGCCCTAAAAGGTGAGGGTGGGAGGCTGCTGATGTTTCGGGGGGTTACGTAAGCGCAGGTGAGCGTGGGATACAAACTGCCAGGAAGCGAAAAGGCCCCTCACCGCTCTGCCTGTGCTGCCTGTGGAGCTCTTGCATCTGCTGTTCCAGCTGTTTCACCTCAGCCCTGAGGGACAGATTTTCCTGCTCTCTTTGTCTCCTCTCTTCCTCCCAGGTCTGGGCTTCTCTCCTCAGGTCTGTGATGGTGCGTTCCAGGGTCCGCCGCTCCAGCTCCTTGCTCTCAAAGGCCTCCCTGGCCTGGATGAGGTCGGCCTCACACCTCTTTATGAGGTCAGCTCTCGCCCTGAGAGCCTGATGGACAGAGTAGATAGCTAAAGAAACTCCACTCAGCTGCGGTAAATGGGTTTGATTTATTTTCCGAATTATTTACTCTGACTCTCTAGCGACTACGCTGCCTGATGATCCGATACTCCTTTAAAAACAGGTTTTGTAATTGACCATAGTCACACTTTAATTGCATTACATCCTGTGACACTCATTGTCTTCATTCTCATGCCGGTTTATGCCACAGTTATGTTCAGGTATCGATGCTCTGCCTAGGCTTTGGCCGATATTGAGATAGCACACTACACTGTTATATTTTGGGTATACCGTGGCATTTTGAAATCGTCAGCAAAATTTGCAGAGCAGGGAGTTAGGAGACTCCTCCCCCTTCAGCAAATTTTATCACCGAGATTTCAAAACGCCGCAATAGCACTGCTTTTGAAAATACCGTCGAGATACCGTACACGACAGTATAATGTCTAGACGATTTGACACCACGCAAAATTAGATACCACTCAGGCCTAGTTCTGTCACTGTTTGTTTTACCTGCTGTGTCAGTCACAGTGTCAACAAACTGAACGAGTGAATCTGAGTGGAAAGAAGCAGCGTTTGTGGGAGAAATGCCAGCGTGTTCAAGCTCTCCCACGTGGCTCGTCTCGACACCCACGAATGCCTGCCTCAGGCTGGCACACTTCCACCACTCAGCCCCCGATCATGTCCTATCATGTTCGCCCTAATTTGAATGCTTAACGTCCTTTTCGTGTCTTAATTGCGGCAAATTGCATTCTCTTGGCATGGCTCCTTTAAAACTGATCCCAGAGTAATTATCTCCTGTCAACCAATGAGAGGCAGATCTGTGATGTGAGGGCCTCCCCTGTATTTAACGCGAGCCTTTAATTACCCATGCTGGCATGCCACATGCTCTTCAACGGCTAACCAGCTCTGCCCGGGAGGTCGGATCATGTTAGCCAAGGGACGACCACCAGATAACAACCGACAAAGCCAGAAAGAAAAATACAGCACACTGAATTATTTTGCCATCCTTGGTCCTATAACAAAATACATTCTAAAAAATTACACTATAAAGAATTACCTCCACATAGTTCAAGCCAGAATTCAGCTATTACTATTGTAATGTAATTTAAGCACAAAGAAAATACAGATTAAAATCTAATCTAAAAAAAAGGAGCCCTTTTCTGCAATTCCATTGTCAAACGGCCCCTTTTAGAGCCCTGAGCATGACCAGAATTCAATATTTTATTTCTGTGGCCAGCATGGCCCATTAATTAGCGGGCAGACTCATGATTGTCAGGCTGTTTGTGTTCCTAGCCTAAGGATAAGTCTTCCCATATTACACATGCAGAGGAATAAGCAGGTCTTGGGGGCACAATTTATTGTTTTTCTGCTTAATCTTATGAAATACTTGTTATTCATCTTCCTCACTCACATGTATCCACAATCAATTTAAACCACTGCAGTATTTATTTATAATTTTTTTTTTTTTTTCCTTGGAAGAGTGACAGTTTTTGCTGTATGACTGTATATGTGTGTATGCATTAGACCGTTTTGTGCTGTGCAGTTGCGCATGACTAGCCATGCTTTTCCGCATTGCTGGATAGCGGGGAAACAGTTTAAGGTAACCTCGGAGCCTGTAGATCACACTCTGCGACGTGCGATGTATGACATATGACACGTATAAACAGATCATCCATACCAGTGTGAGCGTGCCTACGAGCTAGTAGAAGCTAACATCTTCACCGCTGACGCTCCGAGTGGTAAAGCGAGACGACGGGCCGAGAATAAAGCGAGAGCGCCACCTGGTCCTTCTGGGCGCAGGTTCTCCTGGAATCGGCAAGGTCCCCCTCCAGCTGTGCCACCTCCTGCTCCAGCCGGGCTAGCGCCACCTTGTGGTCCTGGTGGGCCGATGCCGCGTCCAGGTGCAGCGACTGCAGGGTGTGCTCGAGGTTGCGGTTCTCATCCTCGCGCCTCCGAAGCTCCGCCCCCTGGTTCGTGGTGTTGGCCTTCAGCGCCTGGAAGTCCCTCTCCAGCCTCACGGCCCTTTCGCCCTGCTCCCCGTACTGCCGCTGCAGGGACTCCAGATCCTGGCCAGGCAAAGAACAGGAGCAAAGCCTTTCTCCATGATCTTAATAAAACCAAATCCATATAATAAAGGAAACAGGGCAGAAAAATAGATTCATTCTTTTTTTTTTTTAAGTACTTTAACTAGGATGCCAAGATAACCGGACTGCTCAAAGTAATGTAACCGGGAAACAGAGAGGCATCATGGGAAAAACACAAGAATAAATCAAAACTACCAATCAGTAAATATTTCACTTGCTATTCCAATTTAGTTATAATACAGCATCAGAATGTCAACAAAAAACTGGCAACCATACTCATATGATATCATGAATGTAACGCTGATTAGTGAAGGATTCCGAAATACAGTGAAACTACTGAAAGAGAACAGAAAGGCAAATACTGGGTCTGAAATAGATTCTGCGACCCTGCTCCTAGGCTCCTAGAGCTTCTGAGGAGCTGTCCTCAGTGCCGCGGGACGGCGGACACCCCGAGAGCACTCACCTCTCTCAGGAGGTCGCACTGTTCCTGTAAAGCCTCGTACCCCTCATTGGAGTAACTGTGACTCTGTCGATATGACGCCACGTCCGACTGAAGATCCAGGGAGGCCTTCTCACGCTCCAGGAGCTGCGTCCATTTATTCCGAGGGAAAAATCCATTTCCATAATTTCTATTTTATGCATATGCAAAGTAGCTTGAAGCAGCCATCTCTGATTAAAAGGTAAATGATTAAAGAGACAAATGTGTGCCTTTTGGTCAGATAATGAATTCAGTTTCACCAGTAGGGTTCAACTTTTCATACGACATCTCACAAAAAAAAAGAACCTGAGTGATATAAAATCATCAAGCCATCAATTTATGAACAGAGGATTTCCCAGCAGACAAGTAAGAACGTAAAAATGACAGCACGTTCTTCTGTGTGAGACTTATTAAAGCAAAGTGTTGCAAATACTCCCCTTAACAAAACCAATAAATTCAAACTCATTACTAAATGTAATAAAGTATCAGATACAGTAAACTCAAACTGGCTGATCTTTTATAACATAAAAATTGAATTTTATTTGATTAAAATTTCATTCTGCCAGCCTGACCTTGTAGGCAGAAGTTCATACAAATTAGGTCTCGCTGCAATAAAAAAAAAAATCATTCATTTATTACCGCACATAGTAAACATCCTTGATCACGCCAAAACCAAATATCAAATGGGACACTACAATAGCATCATACCTCAGTGATGTGCTTTAATTAGTACAAAATTCAGTTGTAGATATATTATAATCATTTTGGATATTCATATTAATAAAGAGAAAATTATTATATGAGTATGAGGTATGAGTATGTTTGAATGCATAACAACAAAAAATGTTCGCCTTCCTCTTACTTGGCTGGGATAGGCTCCAGTGGTTTGGATAGCAGATAAAAAGTTAAAACGAAAATAGACAGACCGATGCAGATTGAAGATTTTTCACTACATGGGAGTTAGTAAATGACACTGATCTGAGTGCGCCACGTTGCTGAGAGTATGCAATGAAATGGCAGGGAGCAGAGCAGGGCTGCGGCCTTTCCTGCTGCTGCTGTAGTGGCTCACCTCTTCCTGTTGCACGTGTACCTGCCGCCCAAGCCTGCCGATCAGCCGCTCGCACTCTGAAACGCGGAGCCTGCTGACCTTCAGGGCCTCCTGCGTGGACTGGAGTTCCTCGGCCAGCTGCTCCATGGCTTCCGTCGAGTTCTCCGCATGTCCACACTTCTCGCTGTAGCAGCGCTCCAGGCTCAGGATCTCCGCCGTCAAGCTGCTGACCTTTTCCTGGGCCTGACAGACCTTCTCAAAGAAAGACACGGGATGGTCAGCAGAGAAGATTCCAGCGTAACACATGCACAGCTCAGAACAACATATTTCTGTGATGATGATGCTTTGTTTAGCATTTTAAAACAATACTTGGATTCTATTGCAAATTTTGGTTTGGAGGCAATAAAAAATTGTTACAGGCACAAATTGGTGGCCAAAACATTGCCTTGAAAACACAGCTGATGGAATCTTACCCTGACACATTTGAGCTTTGGATAAAACTAAAACCATCAGCTCTGCTTGTATTTCCAGTCAGATAACAAGATACCAAAACAGAAGTTTATCTCTACGAAACAATACCCTGCACTCTCCCTTCGAGAACTGCTCTATACTCTTTTGGTTTCATAACCTTCAAGTGCATCACAATGTGGAAAATAAGCAAACGGTCAACTGGTACAAATAATCTCTCTCTCTTCTCAAAATCCATTTTTCAAAAGACATGCATGTTTTACAAAAATCCATAACATGTGTTAAACATCCGAGCGGCCCAAATCCCTCAAAATAGACGACAGGAATCTCCCAGAAAAGAAATGTTCCAGAATATGGTACAACCAATATCGTAGCCAAGAAAATCAATACTTGCGATCATTTAAGTCTAATAAGCAAACATCCAGATTAATCAATCATGCAGATCACAATCAGCACATGGACACACCAGTGCAATTATGGTGCTCTGCTATCAGCAATGGCGCACATTCACTCCTCACTGTACACCAGAAGGGACACTTAAAAATGAAATGATCTGGACTTCTATGCAAAGTAACAGTGCAAGGTCGTGATCAAAGGACAGGGTGGAGGAACAAAGAGAACTCGCAAGTTCATTCACCCTCTCAATCTTCATGCGAGTCAATCCACAGGAATAATCGACTAAGAGTATTACGGATGGCACAGGCCTGGATGCTAACTCATTTGGGGAGAAGGCCATTTCAATCATTGTAAAATCGATGCTCAAATTCCATGCAGACGATGCAGTGGCTTAGCAATGCACGTTTTTTTTAACCTTAGTTAAGCTTTTCACATGGGTATTTTTTTTTCTCAAAACAAAAAGTAGATCAGAAATAACACAAAAAAAAATTCTAAACTAAATAGAATTTGGTAACACTTAAAGCAGTCACATATAATGCATTATAATGCATTCATAAACACAGCTATAACAATTTATATAAAAGCATAACACATCATAGCCCTGTTTATTATGCATTATGAATGCTATCAGGCCCTCATCTAAAATGCACTAGAAATACCTTCATAATGCAGAATAAAACAACCTTAATTCTTATAATGACCATTATAAGGCATTATGAAGGTATCTATAGTGCATTATAGATGACAGCTTCATACAGCATTCATAATTCTCATATAGCCGTGTTTATAGTACGTTATGAATGCATTATAATGCATTATGAAATTATCTACAGAAAAACACCCGATACGGGACAACAGCACCAACATCGCACAATGACAAGTGTGGATGCAGGATTACTCACCTGGACTTTGGAGTAACGGGCTTCCTCCTCGAGACCCGCCATCTGGCCCTCCAGTAGCTGAACCTTCTCCATGGCGGCTTGGTATTTCTGCCTGAAGATGGCTGAGGCTGATTCATGAGCCTCAGCCACAGCCTTGGTGTCACGCAGTTCCTTCTGGAAGTCCCTCTGCTGCTGTATCAACAGTGCGGCTTCTATGCTTTTCCCCTTCGCCAGCTCGTCTTCCTCCTGGACCTGCGGGTGAAGGAGTGATTTGACGGTGTGCCGCTTACAGAAGGACGCGGGAAAGCTGTTACTTCATTCTAGTTTTAGCTGATTCTATATTGCAGCTACGCTGATTATGTCATCGCTATGATATAAAGGCCTTGGGTTGTTTCACACTGTTTAAGGCGGCATGCTATGAGATGGAACTGTTTTAGGCCTGTATACTCTGCTATACTAAAATGTAAGAAATGCGTAAAAAATTACATCTTGTCATTTCCAAGTGTATTGTCTTGTAAACATATAACAAATATGTGTGTGTGCGTGTGCGACACAAAGAAATCACAAACATTACAATACAGAAACATTACAAATCAGTTTATTAATGTTCCCCTTCCCCCCACCCCCAAAAATAAACTACATTCCAATGATGTCTTTTAAATGCTACCCATACATTTTAAATTCCTGCTGCAATCGTCCGTGTCCTATTCGGCTTTTCAGTTTCATTCGGTCAAATATCATAAGAAAAATAGCTCCATTTTCCATAAAGACTGTGCTTCTCAGACTGAATAGGGACTTAATCTGCAACAATTCAGATTTAAAAATGCTTTTAGCACTGAATGATTAGTGGTGCTGTATAGCGATTCTTGATAAACAAAATACAAGACAAAACAAGCTGGCAAACCATGAAAAGAGGTTTAAATGGGAGTTTATGGGAATTTTAGGCGATTTTCACAGTAGTTTACAGTAGTTTTAGGTATATTAGCAGACAGGGGTGAAAGGATCTACAGGCTCACAGAATGCTGAAAATGATGATAATGGAGAATCTATTATTGATGATTCTTTTATTACGCACATTAGCAATATTTGAATGCATTAAAATATTGTTCCCATATAAAATCTATTTTACAGTAGGGGGAAAAAAAATCCTCCAAAATTTTCTCAGGGGAAAAAATATAATTAAAACATTTATTCTGCCCTTTTATGAATCTGATACCTCAAAAGAATTAGTGACTTTTCAAAACACTCCCAGAGGGGATAATACAACATTTCAAGGCACCGGGACTAAGTGCAGATACACAGTAGAGAGTAACGTTTATGCTCTGGACTGTGAGCCGCACAGTCTTGTGGGATGCATGTCATGATACTACATCTGCATCTTTGACAGGCAGAAACATGATTTATGTAAACCATGCAGCTTCTTCACACACACACACACACACACACACACACACACACACATTTTTTCTCTTTTATTTCACTATTACTTAAGGTCTTCAGCAAATTTTACCTGCTTGGAAAATTCCCTCAGTGGGAAATGGAGGAATAACAATTTTAGCCGTCACTCCATTATAGTACACAAAATTGTACTGCCACGGTTTATATGAGGTTTCTGTGGTCAGAGAATTTGTAAATTCTTCTAAGGAATGGAAATGAAACACTCCGATATACATCTACTTCAAATGCATTAAATTGCAGATGGAATGAAGCAGTGATCCCAGCGGTGAGAGAGAGAGTGAGAGAGAGAGAGAGAGAGAGAGAGAGAGAGAGAACGAGAAAGGCCTGAGAGACAATGATAGCTAGTCGGTTGTGTTAGCGGCATGCTGCTTTAGACTGGACTGTGCACTCATTGCGTCAAATTGAGATTATTCAAAGCCAGGGTAGAAATTCTGCCAGATCATTTTTTCATTTTAAAAGCAAAATCCGGCACAATTTAGAGCACAAAGGTTGAGATTACTGTGCGATTGAAGTGTGGCATAGAAATCTTTCCCTACATAGAATCGATTACTGGATCTCCAGGTCTGCTCCACTTTATGAATGAACAGTCACACTATTGCCATAGTTTTTCTGACGGGCTTTAATATTCAATTTAAATTGCTGATATATAATTATAGCTGCCTGATTTCTCGTAATGCTTGGTTTTATTTCATATTCACTCCAAATTTATATGGGGAATATAAAAGATATATCATTATTATAAAGTCCGAGAGATACACTGCTTAGGCAATATGTAGTTTAAATGGGGGAATTTTGAAATGCATGAAATTGTTTTTAAGAGTCCCGCTTAAAATGACTTTTTCTGCTTGTGACTAATACTGACACTTAACCCATTAAAGACTTGTAGGGGAAGAAAAGAGAGAGTCGTCCCGTAGACCATTATAATGTCTCTCACATGATGCATAATATCACATTACAAACTATTCCATCCATCCATTGTATGGCGTATCCTGGTCAGGGGCCTTCAGGGAACCTGAAGGATTTTGTCCTGCTTTTGCATAATTGACATTTAATATCACACTTTGTAATATAGCACTTATATTTGCATTTTCTGCAAGAATAAAATGTAAATGATCCTGATTAAAAAAAAATAAAAAAAATCAAATACATGCAGGAGCACCAGTGTGGTCTGGAGGAGAAGAAGCTGCCTCCAATAGTCTGAATAAATAAGGAAAGGCTGAAGAATGGGGCACTGAACAGACACCCAGAAGCTCAGGTCCGATGGATGGCTCATGTGGCTAACGCAGGCTAACGTGCGATAATACAAGCTAATGCAAGCCAGCACAAGCTAACGCAGGCTAATGTGGGATAATACAAGCTAGTGCAAGCCAACATGGGCTAACACAAGCTAACGCAGGCTAACATGCGCTCATGCACACCCTTACCTTGTCAACAATAAGCAGCAAAGAGAAGAGAGAGAGCTACAGTGAATAGGATTCAACAAATAATTATGTTAGACCAGAACTGTCTGATTTCCCTATCCATCCATCCATCCATCCATCCATCCATCAAACCGTTAACCAGTACAGCTGGGGGATGTGAAGCCTGTGGCCCGTGCGATGGGGACACCTGATGTTATCCCAGTCCATCACAGGATCCAATTTAGTTTTATTATTGAGAATGGCATTGCTTTTGAAGACAGAATTTTTAAACACTCCCTCTTCTGCACATACATTGGAACGTGGTGAAAAATGGTAAAGAAGCTGTAAATGGTACATGCCTCCTGTCTGCCTCTAATCCGATGTCCTTTTCCTTTTGGAAATGTCTTTACTTTTTCGGTACGTTTTTTGTTATTTCAGCCTGAACGTTGCAAGAGCTAGTGCTCCACAGCTACAGCCAAGGCCTCTAGATGCGAAACCTCGGAGTGCTCGACCTTGTCCTTCAGAATCCTGACCTTCAGCTTTGGCTCCCGAGCCCCCGCGGAACTCCCCCCGCCCACCTCGGCACGCCAGCTCGGGTTGTAGCAGAAAGCCGCGCGCTGCAATCAAGCGACGCACTTTTGAAGTGCCTAGACAAGTTACATTCGTCATCTGCGACACCTTCTTAGAAAATGAAGACCACTTGTGTTTTTTTACTAAAGATGCGTAGAATTTTGTGCACATTAACACACATTTAATGAATCTAGATTACTGAGTAAATAAAATAATGCATTAATGAACTGATTCACCAGTGGTAAAAAATGGCCAAGATGCTGCCAGGTAGCTAAATCTTCAGCAGAATATTCACATCTACACATCAATACACATATTGCGCTATGTATATAAACCTTTGTGTCTACTGTACTCCCCCAACCCCACCCTAGTATTACACTCGCCTGCATTTTTGCAGTTTACTGTAAGTATTGTGAAAACCCTTCCCGTGTCATGCTGTTATATGTTTGACTGTGGTTCTGTGGGGACATTGTTTCGCACCAATGTATATCTGCATGTGAATTAGGACATGGATACCTGAGCAGGGGGCCCGGATACATAAGTAAAATTGGGCGGGGGGAGTCAAGGTTGAATTTTGTTGGGGAGCCCTGAATTTCTTGCAAAGCTCTTGATATGGATGCCATGACAATATCGTCCATTTGTGTTCCCTGCACCCTCATTTTCAGGATACCCTCAGGAGGGGCCCTGCTCCTGGGTCCAGTACCCCACCTCGCTCCCGGAACCACCGCCACCACGGGTCATGCGGCTTGGCCCGCAGATCCCCCTCTCCCTCGTTAAGCCCGTCCACATCGGCCAACTGAGAGGTGGGTGCCCAGTGATGGAGGCGGGGGGGGGGGGTCCATATTTACAGTGCCCCCTGAGTCTGGAGCCATCCGTATTCATAAACCGGGGCTAAGTCTCGAAAAACATCCGCTTTTTTGCGAGCGGCCGACTCATGCATTTTGCATGGGCCAGTAAACAAACCGCGCCTTGGGGACAGAGGTTCACGCACCTTCCTCTCCACGTCCTGCAGCTTCTCCTCCGTCACTTTCAGGGTCGTCTTCAGCTGCAGAATCACTTGATCCCGGCTGCTCACCTGATTATGGGAAATACACAGAAATAATAATAAAAAAACACCAGCAAGTTTAAAAAAAAAAAAAAAAAAAAAGGAAAAAGTTTCAGAAACGGATAATTAATGTGTACAGGAAGCCATGATACAGGGGAGGCTTTACTGCATGGCCCTACCCGAGCTGAAGTCCAGTGGCCCCTCCTCTCAATCAACAAGCTTCACCTACAGAACCATTGCAGAAAATAGCAGGACGGCCTCTGACCATACCTGACCATGTCCTAGTCTATGCGGTCCACGCAGAACGGTTCTCCGTATACTTTGGGACAGATTCAGAACCATTTTTTTTCTCAAGGTATATGTTCTGAAGCACTTCATACCTGACACGGTTTTGACACCACAAACTGCCCATCCCCCCCCCCCCCCCGGCCCCGCC
>JAODKF010000038.1:6283971-6294896 GCA_026779585.1 Mormyrus proboscirostris | reverse complement strand
CCCGCCCCGCCACACAGAGGGCGTGCCGCACGTGTTCACCTACAATCCATTAACAGTTTAGGCTGGGGAATGGAAAGTACGAAACCTTCGCGTTGAACGACCGGGCTGAGGCTTCCGCCGTCGTCCAGCAACCGGAGGGAAGCCTGATTCGACACGCAATAAACGGCGACGGGCGTTTTGGAGAAAAAAAACCCGAAAAGAACAAAAGGCTTCCCATGTCCTGCCCCGCGCTACCTCTTGTCGTGCCGTTCTCTGCTTCTCCATGACAACCGTCATCTCCTGTTCCAGCTTTGTCTTCTCGCTGCTCAGCCTGCTAATGTCCTGGGACTGCTCTTTTATTTGGGCTGTCAGCTGTACGGTCTCCTCCTTCAGCTTCTGCAGGAGATCTTCCCTGAGGAGTAACTGGAAGCAAGAAGAAATAAAAAAAGAAAAAAAAACAAGGATGCGAGACTCATTTTAAATCACTTAACCCCCATCTTCAAATAGTTTATCTGTTCTTCCTTGTGGCGGCACCTTAAACGTGAGCAAGAGGATCCGTTCTGTCAGAACGAGGCATGAATGAAACCTCTTTACAGAAGGGAAATTTAAATAAAATATACCCAAAATGAAAAATAAGTATACCTGACAACAAAGCTAAATCATAACTGAAGTAGGGAACAGATGGACCCAGCCTAACACTGTAAAATTGAAACTTTTGCATGTATTTTGACTATATGTGCATAAATGTGAAGTGCACTCTATGAAGTGCTTTTTATTTGTTTTAAACTTTTACTACATGCAAAACACTTCAGATAAAAACTTTATGAAGTGAGATACTTACCGCACTGTTACATTCAGAGAACTGCTTTTGGACGTCTAACAATTTCTTCTGCAACAATCCAATTTTATTGTCTCTTTTAGAAATCTGTAGATCGCAAACAGAGAACCATGAGGTCTAAGTCAAACTTTGGGATGTATTAGAGAAAAGATAATGACAATATCTGAGCCACCAGCAAGAGCTCTTGCATGTACAACGCAATGTGTTTTCCTGATTTGTTTCATTCTGTACACATTTCCTGTCACATTTTGAACCTCACACAACCAGTTGTCTGATTTAAATGTAGGATATTCAAATGAAGGTTCCAAACACAACCACTCCTTATTTAGTGACCATTTGCATATACTTGATAATAAAAGTTTCATACTCAGACCAATGAGAGCATTTACAACCAAATTCCATATGCCTGACAAATGGAATGTACAAAATATTATTAAAAACGTCCACTTCATGAGGGATAAAAAAAAGGAATACGGAAGGCTGAAGTAAAGTCATAAATATGGTTGTGGTAAAACTTAGGCTACCATGATTTCCATTTAGCGGCCATTTTCTTTTATGATCTGGGGTGAGTTTCCTGTAGCCTGTTAAAAGATAGAACTTATGAACGATGTAGCATTAAGAATGCTTCAGGAAATTCACCTCTGGTCAATGGGAAAGAACTTGGTCGCCAAACAAAGAGCATAACAATAGCGAATAAAAAAAAAAAACATTTATTACAGACATGATAAGGCCCTTCAAGAACAAGACCTTAAAGCTTGATACATAACATATAAAATTAAGCCAGCAAGATACTGCAACTTAGTCAATACCCTTTAATTGTAATAAATCAGAATTTTTTTGTATAGATGTTGTTGATAATATAACCAGCATCTTTACATGCTAGATGTTTATCCCTGGTTATGTTATCTGCAGTCTTCTGATTTAGGAAAAGTAATGAAAAAAGAATCGAAAGAAATGGGAGATTTTTTTAAGCGATATTAGTTTCAATCAGCACACGGGGTGAATGAGCCATTTAGAAAGACCTCAGTGAAGTGACTGTCTGCGCAACATGAAAAGCTCTTATGTTTCCCGGTCTTCTAAACACAGAAAAATGCATCCCTCCTATTCAGAATATCGAATGTCTTATGGAAAGTGAAAGGTCGTTTGTAACTGTCCATAGGATTGATGGAGTTAAGATAGCTCCTTGACCTTTACCCTGCACTCACGAAGAACGGTCTCAGATGACAGAGCATCGGGCAACTTTACACACGATCTCTGCATTTATTCCAAATTGCATCTCCTTCTGCCGAGCGCTGCACGCAACTTAACGACATGCAGTCCTGCTTCGTTAAACGGTGGGCCGTCATTTGACACCGTGCACTGAATGTTTGCGATTTGCTTTAATTCAGCCTCTGCTGCCTGCTTTCGTCTGTCCTTTCAAACCCCCCCCCCACCCTAGTGGAGAGGGATTGCTTTTGTGGCCTAGATAAACACTGTCAAGGTCAATCTCGACGTAGCAGCGTCAAAGTCGGGTCGTATGCCTATGGTCGAGTCAACGCACTGGGCTTAGTGACGCTAAGGGCCTTGTGCACCTGCTCCGAATCTCTGGACAGATGCCAGAATCAGAATCAGAATCAGCTTTATTGTCATTTAAACCACTTGACATGATAAGAACGAAACACAGTTTCTCAAGTCTCGGTGTGCGCAGTGTGGCTGCTGAACAGTAAATATATAAAATAATAGTAAAATACTAGAATAAAATATCTAAACTGGATATAAAATAGAATGCACTAAGATAAAACCTCTGAAATAAAAAAGAGAGATGTAAAATATTGCACATTCTGTTTTGTCATTGACAGCACACACAGTCTCATCCATGATTAGCAGCATGCCTGTTCACTGAAAAACATCTACGGCATCGATATCTTAAGACATAATGTTCCATCTTAAGCTAGCATTTAATACCCTAATTAGAACTTCTTGACTAGCATAGGAAAGTCACAATGGACCAGAGTTTTCCAAATAATTCTAGGGTAAGATTCTAGTGGATCGACTGGTGCTTACAGTAGACTATTTAGCCTGTGGCCCGATAAGCAGTTAATAGGGCCTGTGGGCTCATGGGCATGAATGGCTCATGAGGGAACAGTATCTGTGTATCTGTACTGCATAATGTCTGTGTTTGTACATCTTATGCGTGCATAATGTTACAAGCCTGCACAAGTCCATTTACCAGGCTCATCGCGACGGAACTGCACGGCAGTGACACTGGACGTGCTCGGAAACCGACATTAAACTCTTGGGGAAGCCAGTGAAAATGGACCAAAACAAACGAGGGGCTGGAAGGCAGGCGAAGCTCCCACTGAAAAGTGACACAATTCCCGAAGATCTGCGTAGCTTTGGATCCTGCTAGCATTAGCTGTCGCGTTTAATCGGCACGCAGCTAATGAGTGACTTTTCAACGTCTCTGTGATGGTCAGCATGTTAGAGGTGCATTAATTAGCACACGTTTTTGCCCAAAGTGACGTATAAGTGAGACAGACGATACATCGTGTCAAGGCAGAAGTGCAAGTGAGCTTCCAGTGAGGACCAGTGACGCATGTAAATTAGCATCGTCGCAAGAGCTATACAAGCTATACAAAACATTATAAGAATCGATCAGAAGAACTATTTAAATAAAATATTATGAGGGCTAGTTTCCTGTTAAGTAAGTGCAAAATACTCTAGTTTGCAAGAGAACATAACCAAAGAACAGCCAATGAAGACAGAGCAGGTCAGTGATCTGAAGGCTAGCAGAGTTGTTCCTGGAAACGATGAGTCTTGAAGTATTTAAAAACACAAAGGAAACTTCACTGGCATGCACACTCATAAACGCCTGTGTCTATTTTCATTAAAACCAGCTCACTGTCGCATACACATGAAGACCATGAATATTGTGGAAGACTCACATATTCACATAATGACTGTGTGCATATGTATTATATTACAATAATATTTAGAAACAGCAAACATAATGGGTAATAAAGAAAAGGTACAGGAGAAAGAAAGATGAATTTCCTCAATATATGCTAAGATGATCTGTAAATAAATTAAAATATACTGTTAAAGCCCCAAGACACATGAACAGCATAAGTGGTTTGAAGATGGATGGAGGATGGATGGATGGATGGATGACGAATGGATGTTAATCCCTCTCTACTCTATCCAAGGTAGGAAAATCTGAACTGACATGCATATATAACAAAAGTAACAAATAGAAGATAGGAGAGACATGGGAAATGGCTTTTAAGTAAAACTTCCTTGTGAGAGACAGGAGGGATGTAGGGGTCCCGCTAGACCCCATGCTCTTTTAATCACACCCTGAACGCAGATTTCTTCCTGTGTTATAGGATCAGCACCTGAGTGGACTGACAGGGGTGAGTGTTGTCAGACAATGCTGCCCAAAGCCCTGCCCGCTTTGAGGCAAAGGCTCCTGGGATGCCGTCGCTCTCAGCCAATGGATTCTGTCGTGGAGTCTGGCTGGCTGGGAGCCTAAATGCAGCCAGTGCCATTGTCCCCTCCATGTCCTCCAAATGCACCGGCTTCACAGCACAGACTTATTTTTGGTGATGGAGGCTGGGTGGGGGGGGGCTGCTGAAATGTCCTGCCCCTCGACACTCTTCGTCTTATTAGAAACCCAGCAGCAATTAGAGCATTTTTGTTTAAACCAAAACTGACCTCCGAGTTCCTTGACAGCCCGCTTTACAACAAAAGAATGAAAAAGAGAGCACCATCCGCGAGTCGACGCAGCTACTCACAAACAATAAAGGGTCTTAATACGAAACTGTTAAGACTGTATTAAAATAAAGTCGAGAAACGGCCTCGGCGGAAATGGCTCGACGTATTTGTTCAGCTGTGCTAATGTTAGGAAAGTTAAGAACAAATACTATTATTGTCCTACGCGTTCTTTTACAGGAAACAGACAGTGGCAAAAGCTACAGTAGTTCAACATATGAGATCAGAGAGATGGTTTTTACAGTAAACTGGATCCAGATGCTGGGAAAGACATGGGAAGCCGGCAAAAATTAATGGCTTTGTAAATCTTCGGATGAAAGGGAAGGGGACTGGCCAACACAGCTCACACTGTCTGCCATCTCCCCGATCCAATAAACGCGGGTTCAAACAGACGGCAGGTCTCACGCATGGAGCGAATATTACAGTTGAGTTCAGTCACAATCTCAAAGTTGTGGTCAAAAGCGGCACTTTATGCCTTTCGCTGTACCTGAAATTCATTTCATTTGAAAATGAAAAAGACTGCTGTACTGTATGAAAAAAAACATCTTTTGCCAAGCAAATCTAAAATACCAGAACAGTTTTCTGAGATCAAAAAACTGACTTTTCTCCTAGTTATCGCAGAAGCTGCTCACATAAGGCACGGCTGCCTTTAATTTTAATGCACGCCAAGGCAAATAAGGAGCGCGAAAGACCAAAATTTAGACAGGACAGTGTGAAATTAGTGCAATGGAAAGCGTGTTCTTCCAAACACCATGTCCTGGGAATTCTTCATCACAGGGGGAAAGTAGGTTGGCAAAGAGACTTTTTTTATTTCATAAAGAAAGGGGAAAAAAGGTTTCCTTCGCTTTTTTTACCTTACTGCCAGCTGCTTTCTTTGTGTTTCTCAGAGTTTCGGTTGCCCTACTTAGGGCCTCCTGCTGTTTCACAATTTGATCTTGCAGCTGTTGAGATTGTTCTGTCTTCTCCTGTAATTTGGACTTCAGTAGACAAAGTTCTAAATCCAGGCTGTTCACTATGGATTCATTCTCCTGCAGCTACAGTATGAGGGAAGGCAATTACAGAAATTACAATTACAAGAATTACAATCACAAAAATTACAATTACAAAAAAAATTTACAGTTACTGAAAGAGAAGCTGTGAACATGCCTACGTAAAACATAACGAGGCCCATTTGGGTTAAAAACATTCACATCATTTGAAAACATAGATAAGATAGATCTATTCCCATTCATCCATAAATGAGAACAAAATAAGTATTGACAAAATTACAGAAACTCTAGACACATTGTTGGAACTATTATAACAATAACAGATTACATTAGTCATTAAGTAATGCATTAGAGTTACACAGAAAGCTTGAAATGTAATATTGTTCCTGCCTATTATTAGTGTGTGGATATCTAAAGCAAACATTGTCAGCTCTAGTTGTTCATTGATTTGGGTACAATTACACAGAAAAGGCCCTGATCCAGAACATTTTTTCCCATAATACACCTGTATTGGTTCATTTGGCTTATTGGTTTGATGCTGCCCCTAACTATATATTGAAAAATACTCTGTAATTCTTCATTAGGCTACAATATAAATTTGAAGCCTGGCTGACTTCATGCAATCTTGGTGCGACACAAAGAGATGCCATATTGTTAGTGGCTATACAGTTGGCCATTATTTTCAAATTCAGCAGAACTCATGTTACGATTTGCAAATGGTAACGTGCCAGAAGATTACACTGCTGTATGTTCCTCGCCTCAGGCAGGGAAACAGAGCACACTGATTTGACAGATGGTTTTTAAAGGGAGATCACTTTCAAAGGTAGGCCTGTCATATTTTCTCATCGACATCAGCCACGGGCCCCCGGTAGACCAAGGCCTGAGACCCACGCGTCCCCAGAAGCTCCGGCGATAAGCGCAATTTCAAGGCTCATGGGTACAACAGCAGGGCCCACGCTGAGATCCGGGCACTCGGCTTCTTCAATGCATGACACGGGTTCAGCTAAATAATTCATTAAGCAAAAATGTCAATAACAATCCAAAAAAACCTAACTCTAAGAACACAACGGTAGTGTGAAATGCACTGATGTGCTTACCTTCAAATTCAAGCAAGACTATTACAAAAATTAAAGAAAAAGAAAGAAAGAAAGAAAAGGCAAGTGATTCCACGGGAAATTTTGCGACAATTATTCAACCTGCTCAAGGCAGGTAGCTACATTAATCCATTCTGGCATACATGATAAATTATTTACGCAAACATGCAGAGCGGAACTGGCCTTTTTTTCGGAGCACTCTGCTGTTTCATTGTAATATAAAGCCCAGCTGAAAACAAAACTACATGTAGCCGATCAGTGGGTCCACCAGCTGCCGACATTTCCCTCTCCAGCAAGGACACGTCCAGCCCCATCGGTAGGAACTCGGGAAAGTTATTCGAAAGAAAATTTAACACCAATTACATTCATCATTAGTATGCTTTGTTAATGTACTCATTTACTATTAAATAGCACTCATAAAAAGGTAAAACTACATTTTACATTTCCCGCTAAATGAAATTTAAATCAACTGAAATCCTTCATTTATGCACCGAGCCCAGCAAATCCTCAGCGTACCCGAAATGACCGCATTACAATATTGAATATCAGACGTAATAAACTCCACCGGACGATTAAAATGAAAGCAAGTCCCAGCGCCCCCATTTGCGATTTCATTAAAAAGTGAAATGTACCTTGTTTCTGCGGTACTCCAAGGCCCAGCTCGCGTCGGCGCACTCCGGGGAGGGCTCCGTGTTAAAGTGCTCCTTCATTGTCAGTGTCCTTTTCAAAGACTCCTGTGTGGCTTTTGCTGAGGTCACATCCAGCTGCAAGTGCCACGCACTTTCCCCACCTTCATTTATCTCAATTGCGGGGAAAAGAAAACAACTGTCGACCTATCGGCGAATTTGTAAAAAGGCTGTTTTTTTATTTTTCCCTGAGACAGACCGTAGTCACGCAGAATGTGGATAACAATAATGAAAGAGTGAAAAGCTGGAAAGGAACGTCGCTTTTACTTTGGTTGGTTTTGTTTTGTGCCATCAGAAGAAATGCAGTAAACCAGGGTTTGTGTCACACGGAAGCTGAGGTTTGTATCACCTGAAGCTGAGGTTTGTGTCCCCTGAAGCTGAAGTTTGTATCACTTGAAGCTGAGATTTAAGTCACACAGAAGCTGAGATTTGTGTGCTCCAAAGCTAAGGTTTGTATCACCAGAACCTAAGGTTTATGTCACAGAGAAGCTGAGGTTTGTGTCCCCTGTAGCTGAAGTTTGTATAATTTGAAGCTGAGGTTTATGGCACACAGAAGCTGAAGTTTGCCTCAAGAGAAGCCGTGGTTTGCCTCATGCGTGGTTTGCGTCATGTGATGCTGATTTTTGAATCACATGTAAGCTGAGATTTCCATCACATGCAAACCACTGATAAAGCGGGCTGGTCACATCACTGAAGCACTTGCTTTTTAAAAAATAAATAAATTAATTAAAAAATCAGACTATTGTATACTTTGCAGAGTGTGAACTCCACAAAAAATGGCAACAAACAACAGACCAGGTAGCAGATGATGTTTATGAAAGTGGCTCAGTGTACACGAACACGTGAACAAAGATGGCCATTCATACTTCACATGTCATACTGAAACTGGGAGACAGGGACCCATCAGATACCAAAAAAACAAATGCAAAGCCCCTAGATGGGAAATATCCCTGCAAGATAAAGGATTATGTGCTTGTAAAGTGTACCGAGAGGATTAAAATGTAAGAACGAATGTTTACAAGCACAAACTGCATCGTGCCGGCATGGCAAAAACTCACATGTCAACGGTAGAATACCCGGATCATTAAAAATCAACAGGAACCCTAGGCTTCGGAAAGTGGAATTCTCACTCGGAATGACAACTCGTGGTGAACGAGAGACGGAAGATGGGGGAGGGGGGGTATCACGTTCTCCCCCATTAAATGAATACCTGCGGGAACAGTTCCAATAGCTTATTAAAGAGATTTGCCGGGGTATCTCTGTACCTCTGGCCATCTTTAAAGAGCGGCCTGTCAGGACACGTTTGGCCATTACTTGGCCGACGCCGGGCAGAAGAGAGAAACGTCTCCTGTTATCTGATCAATCACGGGGCGAAGCATGTGACGGGCGCAAATGGGGATGCGACCGCTTCTCAGGTGGCCCTGTGCAGTTCCTCACTCGGCTTAATTTGAATAACAACGTCTAAGAAAATGGAAGCACTGTGTCTGAAGGTTGTCCCGGGGACACTCGGGTGTCCTCCTTTCTGCCTGCACGGGGAGGAAGCGGCCCGACAGTGGCGTTCAGACATTAAGGCAGACATTATAACGGGAGTCCATATTATAAATCTGGGAATATCGCCCCCGCAGCCCTGGGTCTGAGGCGGACCCTGAAGACACGTAAAATGTCATAGCCGAAGGGTGATAGTGTCAAAATACGGTTTTATTTCACCACACGGCAGTGAGAAATTCACCTTCCCCTCAGAAACAGAGGCCAGGTGAAATGCCAGACCAGTGAGTCTTGTCTCGTTTTTTCAGACGGGCACCGTGATAGATGGACATCTCAACAGAGATTTGAGAGGAACAAGGACCCGATCCCGTTTCATACCACAACCTTATATATTTGATCGCCCTGAACCTCGCATAAACTTACTGATATATTAAAAGGAATTCGAGATTATACTTAAAAAGTCAATTAATGCTACAGCTAAGACCACACAGACGTGATGAATAATTACTTAAAATAAATCTGACGTCAAAGTGAGCTGGGGGTGAAGGGTGACACACAGCATGGGGAGTTTTCACCCTCTGCAGGTCAACGCTGGAGGGTAAACAAGGCAGAAGTAATTCATTTTAAACAGAGGGCAGCAGAAAACCTTGGAACCATTAAGGCCTTATATAAAAATGAACGACCATCGGGGCACCGCCGTGTACCAACAAGACCTGGGATGCCGGTTGAGGATTATTCGGGTCTCAGCCACTTGCGTTGCCACACTTCTATTCCAAAAAACAATCACATCCCTCGATGACTACAGGGAGTCCACGTTTCCATTGGACTATTTAATTAGAACCACAGTTTGGCCAAAATATATCACCATCATGTTTTTGTGTGTGTCACTGGATCACCTTCCAGTCGAGAGCTAGTTTTCACCTTAAAAAAGCAAGCTGGCGGACAGTGACTTTAATTAATCGGTTAATTAATCGCCAGAGGGAGCTTGGCTGCCTTATGTACTACCTCCCGCTGCAGGGACAGTGACGGATGTTAAGTGTCCTTTGCAGACGCTGGTATTCCAGCAGCCGATTGTGAGTGAGGACATTTATTTGCCTTACTGTACCATCAGGAGCAGCCCATCAATCAAGGAGGGACAGCAAATTGTGGTGTGGCGTGGTGTGGGGGGGGGGGGGGCCGAGCTGCACACACCGCAGCTGCCAAGACGAGCGAAGAGGGCGACGGGCGAAACAAGGACGCCACGGCAATTGGCCCGCAAGAATAAGGCGAGCCATCCCCAGAACGGGTAAACTTTTACTGCTCCGTTTGTCCGTCAAGCTAACCTCCATGGCGTGGCTGGCGTGACGTGGCACCCCCACACAAACACAAATCCCACACAGTCACAGAGACCGGCTGCCCCGTAAAGCACCACACGGACGTTATTAATATTTCACGAACGCGAATGTCGTGTCCTCTTCCAGCGTACGACATGAGTTCACCTCACTGACAGCATCTTTGCCTGAAACCTACGACATTAAGCCCCTTTTCCAGTGAATAGACTGGGCTGAAACTGTTTTAACTTCACTTCCCGCAGAAAGGGGTTTTACCTCCTGAAGTAAATCTGCCAGCGAACTGCAATGCACATAAACCAAACAAGTACAGCGATGATTAACTTTTCAATGACTCAACATTTTTTTTTTCTCATCAAAAGGACTGTTTTCAACTAAATCCAGTATACTTAAACTTCAATGCAAAAGTGCTGTGACTATAACTCAAATTGGGGTCACAGAAAGCCTGAAGTCTATCACAGAAACACAGAGGGTGGGGCAAGGAGCACCCTGGCTTGGATGGCAACCCATCACGGGTACCGAAGACCTACCTATAGCTAATAAGCATCTTTAATACCACGTCACCATATCAGCTCTGCCATTTCTCAGACCTCAGCTAGTGAGTGTTATCATTTTTATGTTGTTTTTAATTTTTATATTATTTTCAATTTTTATCTGAAAGCCAGTTTTATTTTAGTTTTTAGTACAGTTTTACCAGTTTCCATTAGGTATTTTAAAAGATATTCCTGTTTAGTTTATATATTTTAGTTTGTTTAAGGTTTAGTGATTTTATTTAT
>JAODKF010000038.1:6213901-6229444 GCA_026779585.1 Mormyrus proboscirostris | reverse complement strand
CACGCAGAATTTTGATACAGATTTTTCCTCCTTCTGATTAGTTTGTTTTATCAGCATTACTGCAGGGTAAAATTTAGCAGATGACGGTATATAAGACAGTATGCAATATGTTTCCGGGCTCTTAGGAATATTCACTAAGGCAAGGTTCAGGTGGTGAGGAAGAAATGCGAAAATCCTATCAAAGCAAAATTGCCCCTTAAAACGGAGATGTACGATTGCGCCTGTGCAGTTTGTTAGTCCAGCTGCACTGTCTGGTTGTTAAAGTCCTAACTGCACTCTCCTGACTGCAGACTTCAGTGTCCTGAACTTCACACTGAGATCTTCTGTTTTGTTCCTTCTCTTCCTGCACAGCCTGATGAAACATAATAACCTGGGCTGGGATTTAACAGCTTGAAATTACTGGAAACAAGAAAAGCAGCATAAGATGACAAAAAGCAACTATTGTGGGTTTTTTTTTGTGGGATGCATTTTGCATTTTCACTACATATAAATACACACACAAGATATTTTTGTCAGTATATATGTTTAATTATGTGTTTTTATTTAAATTTGTTATTTATTTCCGCTGCCTCTTTAATGATTTTGTATTTGCCAAAACTGGAAAGGACAGTACTGTGGAGTTACTAATATTATATTCATGCATAACTTGCCAAAAAATAAAACAAATGAACAAAAACTACCAAATAAATGGCTGGAAAGGACTACAATACAATTGCACTCTTGTTATATGTGAACCAAAATGTGAGTAACACTATAATGCACATAAAATGACAGGACGCTTGTGCATCTCTGGGCTGAATGTTGTGCTAGCCGAGAGAACCATTTTCCCGTTACCATGGAAACCATACTGCAAAGGTGCCCGAATCTGAACTCCTCTTGGAAATCGGTGAACCGACATGTCTACAAAGATTAACCTGCGCAACAGAATTTGTTCTGTTTGCAAATGTCTATGGAGAACAGGCAACGCGTGAGCTTACAGGCCTGTTGAATATTTCGTGAAATATTGAATAAAGTTGCATTTTATTAAGTGATTTTCATTTCCAATCCGAGGGAAAGAAATGTGTGTGTGTATATATATATTATATAGTACATGTGTGTTACAATTATATATATATATGTGTATATATAGTACATGTGTGTATCTGTAAATACTATGACTCAAAATTAAGATAATTTATTATGTTTTATATCTGTTATTTTTATATTTTATGGTATAATTCCATAATCCAAAAAAGGGATGCTAACTCAGTAAGCCTGGTTATTCTATTACAAACAGCCCTAAAACATTTTCACCTAACATTTGTCTGTCTAATGGGAAATACATGCGGTTAACTATTTCTGAGAATTAGCATATTTCACAGACTGATCAAGTGTAAGAAACTATGGACATTTTGCCTGGTGAATCACAAATAGCATTCACTGGGCTTAATATGACCTTCCTGTCACTCCTGAGGAAAACATGAAATTCATTAAGCAGAGAGCCGTTTCTGGTCTTATCTGTTTTATCCCTCAGGCATTTCTGCCATCAAACTAAAGATGAATCCAAGACACCACATGATGTAATTATTACAATGCAATTACTGCCTGGGCACTGCTTTATTCGGGTTTGTACATACTGCCGAAATCCTTGCACATGAAAATGAAGTACTTGCTTTATAATAATAACAATAACAGTAAAATTCTGAAGGTTGGGCTTTGTCCGGTGTGGTTTCATTATTATGCAAACTGAATGCATATCACTGCTTGAAAATAAAGGCAATTTCAATTAACTTAGGAGTGAATTACTTGGGAGTTCGTTATTAATTGATGAATAGAATCCAGTGTCCTTTCATGGAATCCTGTACAACAAAGAGGAACACAAAATCTCACTGATCTTACTTATTGCTAAAATGGTGTACTCAGTACTCAAAGCTCTCCATATTAATATTCTAGCATTATTAGTCTGAGTATCTCACATGAAGTATGCACTTTATCCTGTACGGTGCCCCATTTCACTAATTTTGCAAATCACAAATGAAGCACTCTTCATAATCTTCGGTATGCTATTTCAGGTTATATTACCAGGAATATGGTTTCCACGGCATTTTATAATAAATGCAAAATATGCTCTTCGCATTGATTTATGCATATATATGTGTCCGTGTCATTAATAACCGTGAAAGGCCTCTTCATCGAAAATGAAGGATCATTTGAGGCTGGTGGACCTGCATCACAAACTTTAAATTTGCTGCTGATACGTATATTAATAAGAAAAATGGAAGACTATGAAAGAGATACATATAGGTACAGTAGCGTAAAACAGTTTGTGATTCTCGATTTCCTTGTTTGCTGTGTGATGCAAATCTTGTCACTGTTCTAAGAGATTACCAGCTTTTACCTGGTAGTGTGCAGATCATTGGGAAATGTGGGTTGTGAGCGGAGATGGTGGCGTCTGAAATTCCTCGCCTACGTTTGATTTATGGTTTCTGGGGCAGTGTTTCGGGCAGCCTTGCCCAGAGCGCTGGACCAACTCCCTGCCCAGAGCCACTTGTGAATTTCAGCCCCAACGAGCCGGGCACTTCATCAAAGCCAGAGACAAGGGGCAGGATGGGCGCACATCTGCCGGCGTCTCAGCAGTTATTTTCAGCAACGCGGTTTTGATCTGGTGTTCCTGAAGCGACGTGGCACGCTATCAGCCGCGGCTAAAGGGAACAAAGACGTGTATTTGCCGTATTCCCATGCGGGTGCACCTTTCTGTGCCTTGGTGGTGAGTATTTGGTTGTGCCAGCAGCCTAGCTGCACAGGAAGGCGCAGTTTTAGTGACATCGCTGTGCAGAAAAAGAAGCAGCTACTGTACCTCAGCCGAGGTCAAGGAGAATGTTCTACTTCGGTGTTTCCCAATCTGGTCCCCCGGGATCCATTGACAGCCCACGTTTTTGCTCCCTCAAGATGTTTACTGGCCGGGTGCTCGCACTGTCCTATTTCCTCGGGACGTCGATCAAGTACGTAAAAGTAAAAGAGTACAAATATCGCACCATACCAACAGCTTTGCCGGCTGTCTGTCTGAATGGCTGTCCCTACAGACTTAGTAGGTGTAAAACACTCACGTTGTTTGGTCTGTTTAGATCTCTTCATAAATATTCTATGTTTACATGCACCTTTCTATACCATGTAGCCGCTATAAGGTCATCAGGCCCTTGGAGCCCGTGCCAGTAAGCAAAGGATGCGAGGAAGGGGACACCCTGGACGGGACGCCAATCCATCGCAGATCATGCACACAATCACACTATTTAGTGAGACAGTTTCTTGGACTGAGAGGGGAGACTGGGGTAACGAGAGTGTGTGCAGGGAGAGTATGCACACTCCGCACACATAAATCTTTGGGAAATTTCATGCGTTTATTGAATATTCTTTTTAATCACTTAACCTGTGTTTCTGTTCTGCTAACTGGTTGCAGAGTACTGGTCTGAATCTAAAGTGCCAGCCTATGATTCTTATGCAGGAGCAGAAAAGACACACTTGATGAGCGTGTTGGTGCCAGTGGTACCAAAAGGTCAGCTGTGTGCTGGGAAAACCTTCGAGACCTGCTCGTGCTTTTTGGTCTAGTCAGGTGCCTGTAGTTTTCAGCCATTGCTCCCCATTGCGTGCTTGTCATGAGTACTGTAGCTATGTAAACCTCCAATAAATATTTGATAGCATGTGTTTTCTTAAATGAAAGCTGTTGCAGATTTTATGAGCACGGTGACATTAACAGCTAGATGTAGTTTATGTGTGTATCTTAAAATGCTGTGGGGATGATTTGAGAAATAGATACTTGACAGGGAAGTGATTGAAATGTAGTCATGTCACAGGCAGCATGCTGAACGAACTATTATGGATATATGACCTGGGACAGCCTGCGATAGCCAATCAAAACAACCATTCAGGAGGTGTGGAGAAAGTCTGACCAGAGCACTAAATGAGGCTGTCTGCTATCCATGTTAAGAGGATAAGGAACAGCAGGCCGAAAAGGAGGAGCACTTTGCAGATAACCCCCAGGGTGGCAGCTTCTGTTGTCATAAGGAATTCCAGATGTTCATGTGCCGCGTGAGACGGAAGAAGCCAAAAGCGAGGACACCAGCAGACACCCACGGGGAGGGTTGGTACCGTGCACAGCTACGGAGTGACTGGCCAGGGAAGCTTGACGTGGGATCTGCTGCCAACAGGGTCCTCTCGGCCACATGGACAAAATAGAATTTGCAGTAAGGATTCCTCTGGTCACCGTGAAACCTCAGAGACTGCAAGTGCCTCCGCATCCAACATTTCACAGTGTACGCAAGCCCATGAGAATTCCTCGCCAGTGGAAGATTTGCGACGTTCGCCAGGGTGATGTCACCTCATACCCGGACGGGGTCTGGGCCATGGGTATAGCTGCAGTGAGGAGTGAGGAGCGTGTTATCAAAAAGAATTAAAGGCAGGCAAAGAAACTCAAATAGCTTAATGCCAACTTTTTTTTTTCCCCAATACCGAAAGCGGCAATAAATCACCGGAGCGTGAACAGAATTAGGTCGTGGTGAAAGCAGCACTTTCCACGTGGATGTTCTGTTGTGTCTGGAAGGCTTGTGCTTGGATCTACAGAGTCATGGCCAGGTGACAGAACTTCTCCCAGACCTACGCAGAGCCATGTAATTTTATTACAACCGATACGTGGATTAAGCAAAGCACAAGAGGTTTGAATCTCAAATAAGAAACAGGCAGCCTACAGTATATTATCTCTGAAGAATGTAAATTTTAACTTCTGAGGGTTTACATGAATAACCTCTTAAGAAATGCAGTGAGACAAGTTACGTAAACACAAGTCCCCTTATTACATGCCCGCACCCCCCCTCCCCCTTTTCTTTGGTCAGTAAATAGAGCAGTGATTCGTCCAGTTCAATAATTCATTGTTGAAAATGTTGAATTCTAGATAACATCTATTGTAGCTTAAAGTGTATTTTCTTATAAACAGCAATCTGTAGCTCATAAAAATGCATTATTTGATGGCATAAACAAGCCGCTCTCCTTGCAGTCATAGGCAGTAAGGGATCCATCAGTTTTCCCCAGAAAAGCAATTTCATTGCAGATGTTCAGTAATTTCCAGTCACACTAGATTGTAGGGCCCATATCACACAACCCTACTGCAAGGAATGTAAAAGGAACAACGAGAGAAAAGGCTGTGTTTGAGGGTTTTTTAATGGGACCAAGAGTTATTTGCTGTTTCATCAGTTTTACAAAATAACTGTAAGATAGTCTATCGTTTAACGCATTCTTTTAGATGCCTGCCAATTGCTTTTTCTTGTCTGAAAAGTCTAGACAGGCAGAAATTCAACTTTTGACAGATTCTGTTTGGAATAAACGACCCTTTCATGCATTAAAGGCTGAATTAAAGCGATATGCATTAAGAGTCAGGACTCCGAGCTCTGCATCTGAACTCCGCGGTTGGAATTTAGTCACAATAATGAGATGACAACAAAATTGCACCAGCATGTTTTATAACGTGTGATTAAACAAACAATGCATGTCATTTATTTTTTGAAGATGGCATTGAGGCTCTTCGTGTGTTTCTCTCCAGTCTGCGCGCAAGCAAGGCGTGTGAATATGTGTGCGCTAATGCACAGGAGAGAGTAAATAATGAAAAATTATGAAAACGTAGATCGAAAAGTGGCAAAGCGGCTTGTTACAGCAATGGGTAATAAAAGCAACAGCTTGATGTTGGAATCAGTGGCACAAGGGCTGTGGCAGACTACTGTTGTATAATGAGTTAGCGAGAGAAGCTTCCCTTTATTTTGCAAACAGGGTATCAAGTCAAGGTCTGGCCATATTGCTGCTATAAATAAAAGCTCTCCCTGTTGTCACGTACCTGTAGAGACACACGACATTGACAAACAGGTGAACTAAACTTAAATTATAAACATGAACAACAGCAGCTTGAAACAGCAACAAAATACAGTTCACTGAAGAATAATGTGATCTCAAATAATGAGAGAGCAAAATGAAAAGCGGAAGAAAGGAATTCAAAAGGGAGAATGTATATAAATGAAACAAAGAGGCCACATTTAAAATCAGTTCCATTGTGAGGAACTTCTCCAGTAACAATATGATGGTAAAATTAACTCTGTACGGCGGCATTTGTAAATTCCACCAGATTGTTAAGAGGGTAAGCAAAGATCACCAAAACACAATACTTGAGATTTAAAGAATTCACCAAAAAGCCATATTTCACATCAACACAATAACCACAGAATGAAATTAACCACAAATTTCAGCTTATAATTTTATTATGGAGTTCATGTACGCATATGCATGTATAAATACACTGATTCGCCAAAACATTATGACCTAACGCATGACATAAGTAACATTAATTATTTTGTATAAACAGATCATGTCAGGTTCTGGGGTACATTAGACACAAATCCACATGTTGAATGCAGAGGAAACGGCCAGGGATGAAGACCTGAGTGACTCTAATAAGGGTTGAATCGCTATGGCCAGATGACCGGGCCAGAGTAACTCTGAAACGGCAAGGCTTGTGGGAGCTTACAGTCAGTCATGGTGAATATCTACTGAGGGGGGTTTGAGGCCGGTTTGAGTCCTGGCCTAGCTATAACGGTGAGAGTGACATCTCAAGTAAGCTCCTTAGCCTCCAGCTCAAGGGGCACTGCATGCTTACCTGTTTATGGAGTGTAAGACAGAACAGGTGAAAAGACAATTTCCCCATAGGGATTAATTAAGTATCACTATTCTATTCTAATTTTATTGATGATCACAGGAGTAACGTGTTGTGACATACAGTACTTCGTGCCCCGCTGTGTATGGCGCTATGAATCTATGGATTGGTCTCCTTGGTCCAACACATCCCACAGATTGACACCTACCTAACCGACCACATGATGGGATTCATTGGACTAGATGGTCTTCGATTTCTCCAAGGTCCAGTTCTGGTTTTTCCATCCTCCAGCCAAAGTACCCAAGCTGACATTTGGTCAATGAGCTAGTTCCAGTTAGCCCCCTAACTAGGTATGATTTTGTAAGAGTTTTGTTAAGCTCAAATAACTAAGTTTGGTTGCAATAAAAACTAGCATACAAAATGACTCAGAGTCACTATGCATGGATTTAAGAATAGTGAAATTTTTACGAGAAGAATCTTCACCCTGTAGGAATGTGGTTTCCTGAGTGTCAAGCATTGAATTTATTTCTTACCAGTCGTCATGGTGCACGTTCATAGACATTTTCGATCATTGTTAATGTTACTTACACACAAACTCAGAGGATTAGCCACAGAGGTTAGTTTTTGTTTGGGGAAATTGATTTTCTGTTCACCGGACTGTTTTAACTAGCTGACCGTTAGAAGCAGAGCTACACAATTACCTGACGCTCGGGTGTACTGTTGTTACAAGATGTATCGATTACTCATAGCTAAAATGCAATAGCACATGTTCGACTCATAGTTTGCTCCCCTGTCTCCCTGGTTACTGTTGCACACCAACGAGATCCAAATGCTTCCTTGCTCTTCCTTCATTTCTGTCCACTCATCTGTCACTGCTGCTATGCACTTATACATACCATACAAAATCATTTTACTTTTATAGTTATTCAGCAAGATAATGTATCATTTCAAAGCACTTTTATAATATATATTCTTTGAGATATGATAACATTTCATAGCATTTTATAATATATGTTTCACTATACATATTCATCTATTCTTGTCCCATAGCCACTTATCCGGTACTGTCTTGCAGTAACTGTAAATTTCATACTACAAAATGATATTGTGGCAACACTACTCCTTACAGTAGATGCACGGTTTCTTATTAATGAGTGTCTTCTGCAAAAGTAAAGGGCTCTTTAGACAATGGTTTTCCTCACAGAAAGTAGTCAGTGGTGTATCCGTTTTGTGTATGTGGCTTGTAAACTATCTTCTAACCAGTACTTGGAGTCAACCTTCAACCTTCTTCCTTCTTCAAACCATCCAACGCAGCGTTAATCTCTGTGGGATAACCTGCCAACAAATTGCGCCCCCTTATCATTTGGTCTTACACTTCTCACGTATGGTTCATTTTCCAAACAGCATTTTCAGAACCGCAGTTTGGAGCTCTCTAAATGCAAAGAGATATTATAAAATGTGACGTATTTATTGCCGTTACTGTGGTGTTGTTTCCTGAGGACAGAACAAATTAAATGTAAAATGATGTTGCGGAAACCTGGTGTAAATTCTCTGGACCCCTAAATGTCTATGCTCACAACTCATTCCCGCATGTGATTATACGTGCAAAGTAAATAAAATGTTAGCTAAAGCAAACAAAGGATTCAGCAAATGCTTCTGCACCCCAGCTCTGACACTGAAACAGGTAAGATGTAGGGTGATGGTTCTTCACACAATAACAGACCTTTAAAATATCTTATAATTTACAATTTTTGTATTTGTCATTTTCACATTCTATTTTGTAATAGAGTATAACATCCTATATACTATATGACCAGATGAACAAATCATCTTAAGATGAGTAAATAGATGGATTTTGTATTTTCAAGTAGACTAGCCTGTTGTTTTCATTTTTAAATAGTAAAGTGGTGATTTTTGGTATAATGTTATGTAGCCTCATTAATAACTATACATTTAATATTATATATTAACACGTGTTTGGATACATTAACCTTATAATAAATCGTCACATTTTCTTCATGTTTAAATAGTTGTCCGCAAGTTTTAAAACAGACAAATCTCCATTTTCTCCGGCAGTGCCGTTTTATTTGCACATCCCTCGCTTTTATTGCTGTCTCAGACATGTTATAATCAACATTTGACAATGTGCCTCGCCGGATTGTAAACAGAACTCTCGGGAAAGTTTAACCTCCTTCATTCCCGGAAGAATAAGCGAGGGGCATCTCTGCATCTGCCAGCTGTGTCTCCGTCTTGCCGGCGATTCTGGCGTCATTAGAGGTGCAGCAAGGCGCGCGCGGACTGCCCGCGAATGGAATGGCGGCCCCACCGCTGACACCGAGAAATTGCACATCCATATTGAGTGCGTGGACAGAGGAAACATTTATATTTATATCATAAAGCGCATCTGCTGTTGATTCAAAATGCCGAGAAATGAGGGGGAGCGAAAAACGCAAATAGAAAGTCGACACCGTATGGAGACGAGGTCGGCTTAAGAGAGTCCGTCGGAACAGTGAATGCGACAACCCATCTGCCTTATGTTTTTCACGTGAGGTTTTCGACGTTAGTACTTTAATTCCCTCGTTTAATGAGCTCTGCAATTGAAATAGGTTTTCTGGGAAATGTACTCTAGCCTACATTTTGAAATCAATCAATTTAAGGGCCCATAATTGTAACAATTACACACTTTTTGAGATTAAGGTAGTCCTTAGCTTTTTTGGGTAGGACAATGCATAATCTAATATGGATAGTATAAAGCCAATAATCTGTATTAAAACATTATGAAAAAAATATTATGTACATTCACTGAAAGTGAATCTTTTCTTTTGTTATGAGGAAAAATACTCTTCCTCATGACCAGTTTCACTGCATAACTGGATTTGTCTGTCTTAAGCAATTGTCTCTTCCTTCAGCTCTAACCATTTGGGATGTGTATTTCTCTGAACATATTGAAAAACAGAATAGAACAATCTACTGGAGAATTCCCAAAGGGTTAAAAAAAACCTGCATCTTTTGCAAGCATTTGCTAGCTTTTCTGTAACAAGTCACATAGGCTTATTTAGATATTCACCCCAGTCTGCCCCTACATATATTTAGTTGTTGACAGTGTAGTCTGCAGTGTATAGAATAACAATACTATGGGCATGGTTCCATAGCGATGCAATAATACCTTTTGGTGTTTATCCTCTCTCCTCTCATCTGTTTTTGCACGAGTGCATGATATGTGGACAAATATCTCACTGATATTCCAGCAACTGAATCTTTGTGGAAAAAAAAAAAATAATACACAATCTATTCCACCATGTTGATGGCTGAGCTATGGGATTTTTTGGTGGAAGTCATTCAAGTCAAGTAGACTTCTGGTCCTGGGCAGGTCTTTAGTCAAGGGTGTATGAATAAAGTATACTGTGTGGTCAAAAGTGTGTAAACACTAACATCTCATTCCAAAACAACGTGTATTAATATGCAGTTTCTATAATGGCCTCCTACTCTTCTTTCCATTGAATGTTAAAACATTGCAGGTGGGATTCGGTGCCATTCAGGTTGGGTATTGATGTTGGGTGATCATGTTTCTTTCTGCAAATTTCTCTCAGACATTTCTACATTGGCTCCACTTTGCATTTGACCAGGGCTGAGCTCTGACTTGTTAGAAAGGTGGTGTCCTACAATGCAGTGTTTCCCCAACCTTTTTTCTGCTATGGCACACCGACTGAAAAGCACCAGTTTTCATCTGGTTGAAAAACCGTGTTGTAATGGTGCCAGGCGGATAGTCATTAATATCTTCTGTACTACAACCCATCCTTCTGCCACTGTTTGTCGCTAGAGGTTGCATGGCTGTGTGTTTATTTATACACCTGTGTCAGCAATGGGTGTGGCTTCATTTCTCTAATTAAATGGGTGAGCAAATTCTTTTGGCTATATAGTTTAAGTGAGGTATTACAACGCATGCCAGGGACAACACTGAAATTGTATTCTCATTTTTTAAAACGACTTGATCAATTGTCCAGCTTCAGTATCGTATCATGTTATATGGAGTTGTCGCTATATAGTTGATGTGACACCGTTACTTGTTCGTACCAGGTAATCCGTACTGTATGGCCCATGACCACCTCACGGTGTTGAATTCACAACCTTTTTCTTCACCTGAGAGAAAGTGCAAAGCCAGTGGGTCTCGAGGGAGCAGACAACCCGAAAGTACCAGATTCTTTCCTCTACATTAGCCAGCTCTCCAGGTGTTCTTCAGTAAATGAAACGCAGGTGTTTAAGAACGTTGCTGGTGTGTAAATCATCAAGCCAGCTATTAATATGGACCCCTCTCCTGATTAATTGCCACAGGAAGAACAAAAGGAATAAGTACATAAATCTGCTGATGAGTAAACAAGATCGTGAGAGTGTTGGCAATGTTTGCTTAATTCGTCCATTGGAGAATAGCCCCCTGAACCATGCCATGGTTTTCAGGGAAGATTACAGATGAAGGTTTCTGCCATAGGTCCAGTGTGCTCTTTAGTGACGAAGGGTCCCATAGTGCTTTGTCCAGCACTGATTATTTATTTGTTTGTTTTTTTTCTTCATGGCTCCACATTTGAGAGTTTGTGGTCATTTGCACGCCAACGTCTTGTTGGGTCAAGTTGAGGTCGCACCAAGAAAACCAGCTTCTACGTAGCCTGCAGAAAATGATTTTTTTGAGGATGATGTGAAGTTTGGAATGGTACATTAGGGACTAGCACTAAACGATGCCCTCCCCCTACCCTATACGCAGACCTTAATTAGCTTGGAATCAGTTTAAATTTAAAGTCTAGGAAGCAGTGAGCCTAAAGTAAGATCTACTATTCTGTATGTGGGGTTTTAAAAAAAGCAAAAATCCTGTCACTTACCATCAGCATTACAACAGTAGAACATGATGAATGAAAAAGGCATCTTAACAGTGGCATTTGAAAGCATCACATCTAATTCCACAGTAATGTGCTACTTCTACATTACAGTATTACTTAGAACAATGAAATATCCCCTGAATCATTATTCAATGACCTGTAATTAATCATGTGTTGAGTAGCAAAATGATATGTATATTTACTATTGATAGAGAAAGTTGCTTTCCCTATTAATAATATTGACATCAGTTCAGCCATTATGTTTTGGGTGTGTTTCAAATTCATGAGAAGTTTATGTGAAGCATACATCACATCTTGAAAGTGTGTATGGGATTTCTAATGTTTTTATCCATTGATGTATATGTACAACTGCATCTTTATATGCAGAAGTGGATACACATACACACAGACACACACACACACACACACCAATGTATGTTTATATGAGGTAGCCTGCTATGTATTTACACAATTATTTCACAGCTTGACTTGATTAGTCAATTTCACTGTCTGATGAGCAGAGAAAACCATTCACACGGGCATGAATTGTCACCTTTCACAGCTACTGGGAGGATGAAGACAAATAATCTGGCAGATATTGACAAGCTAAAAAGAGCCAAGAATTATCGGTTATGAATGTTGGGGGGGGTGGGGGAGGCAGCCGAGTGATATCAAGATTATTCCTCGAGATCATCAATCACCAAGGGACACAATTTAGGAATGAAGATCGCAGTGAGCGATGTGGACAAGCGTCTTGGAAAAAAACGACCAGTTGGCATTAAAACTCTGTGATGAGAGCGATTTACCATGGGGTATATTTATCAATATAAATATACTGCATTGAGATCCTGTAAAAATAATAAATGTCCACGGGTTTTTTTCAGTCTCATTACTTGCAGTACACAAACGGCCGAATAATTACATTTACACAACCTGTTGTTCGAATACCAAAGTTATTATTCAATCTGCTTCTATTTAGCATTTACCTTTTGCCTCTTCAGAGTCAATTACGCTGCCGATGAGGACGTCCCACTTGTGGATACATGGCACACTGACCCCACGCGGACCACTTCCTTCAGACAGGAAGAAAACGTTCAGGATTTCGACGACTCACCCAAATCCACGGGGACGTGACTGCAAATGTGTGCACGGACGTCTCAGTCTGACAAAATCACTTTTTTTTTATATTGATACGTAGAGATACTTCGGTGAACGGTGACTATCAGACAGCAAATCGGCGGCAGAAATTATTCATGGCCAGGCCGGGGACTCTTGGGCGCCTCTGCTGGATGAAGTGTTAACCTGGGCCCGTGTTATCTCGAGAGCATGACCCGACAGTCATGGAAATAAGAGTTGCTCAGGCACGATGCTCATGAAGACTTGACAAAGTCATATACGCGTGCAGCAGCTGGGACACTGAGCCCACGCGTGCGCGGCACGGAGACACGTTTATTGCAAATATAAAATGAGATGAGAAACCAATACTGTTGTCTTTGTAATGCATCTGCAGCTGAAACTAATGCTAATAATCTTGAGCTGAAACGGGTCACTGCAAACCTCATTAGAGTGAAATGGAGTGATGATTACCAAAACTTACAACCTCATCATTTCTTATCAGACTACATTGTAGCCTAGGGGATTAGGGCACGTCGTACCGAGGATGGATATTTTTGTGCTGGTGAGCAACGGATGTTTATGACGATACATGCATTTAAATGTCAAAATTAACTGAGACTTTCCTACTGTTTAATGTCACATTCCATAGTTCCAACAGTGTCAAACATCACATGACAATGGCAGCAAATCTAATTTCAGCACCTTACGACAATTCAAGGATTTTCTTCAAAACTGTACTTAGAACTTAAACCGAAATACAGGATCAACTGAAGCTCATATCTGTTTGTTTATTGTGGCAATAGATTACGGCATGCAAAGTGAGATTAACTTGGCTAAAAATATTTTCACCGTAAATTAGGCTCAGGTTTGCACAAATAATGTAATAGCTTAACATTCAGGCTTGTTGTATTATATATATATAATATACACAATTGCGCAAATATGTATTTACGTATATAGTTGAACATTGGAAAGAGTCTAATTTGCTTACACATTGACTTCCAGGTAGTGTTTCTGGTAATGGGGTGGGACACCTTTACATATATCTGGATTTCAGTTTGCTACAGTTAAGCTGCATGCACCAATCTTTACATGCATTTGCTGTATACATCACCTTTAATTTAAGGTTCCCAAAACCTTTTTCCTGAGCTCTGTACTATGCAGTTGTAGGTACTTTCACATTTAGGCTAATGCTTTGCGTAAAGGTGGCACTGCAGCTGTAACGTTTGACCACGCAAAGTCGCGTCGTAACAACAGGGCTGTCCGTTTGGATCCGGCACCAGCCTCACCTGCGAGAAGCGCTTGCTGGTTTAGAGTTTCAGGTAAACCTGTAATTCTAAATCGCCAGCGTTTGCCTGTGTGCGTTTTTGTCCTGCGACGCACTGGTATGTAACACAGCGTAACATTATTTATGCCCCCCATACCCCCCCAATACCGTCTCTGGACCACTGCAAACCTAAATGGATTTAATGGTTAATGAAAACTGATGGATATTACATTTACCCAAAGTGATTTGCATACGGTATACATATATATATTTTTTGTTTTAAGCATGTCCAATTCAAATGCCATGAAAAAAGGCTTTAGCGATATAATTCAATAAATATTTATTAGACTCATTTGTACACAGTATGTACATTGAATCCATTTGCTTTAATCAGCATAAGCAGTCCTGTGTATATGGTATTTTTACACCTCTCAACGCTCAACGCGGCATAAAAAAGAGAAAGAAGCTTACTCAAAATGATTCTTTACAAAGGTTTTCACTTGCTTAAAAAAAGAAAAAGCCTTTTTGGTTTTATTTTTTATGGTACAACAAAATGTATGCAGCCACATGCTGAAATGCATACCAGAGATGAGGGGAAGAAGAGGAGGAGGAAGAGAAAGAGAAGAACATGGAGAAGTAGAATTGCTAATATATGCAATTTAGTCATAAATAATTTTAAAATAACTATAGATTGATCACATCCAAAGAAGTGGTTTGCAGATACAGTTTTTAATGTATCACAACAATGAGCAACAAACATACTTGATGAACTATTTCCAGAAGTTGTTCAAATACCATCTACAATAAACGTCATTTCAACTATGACAACAGGTCTGTGACAAAATAAAAAAAAAGTTTCAAAACCATGTTATTACCGTAATACGGTACAGTTGAGACTTCAAACATTACAGTAACAAAAACTAATGAGACTACTCTCTATATATAAAACATCAATAACATTTTTGGTTTAGTTTATTTAAAGTTTTAGCCATAGGGGCTTTTTATTAAAACCTCAGGGTGCGTGTCCTGTGTTACCCAGGCATTGCGAGTACATATTGTGTAGAATATGATTGCGCCGTGATAATCCCTTTTTTTTGATATCCAGGAGAACAATCCTAATTTCAACCTTTTGAAGGCTGTCCTCTTACACTTGACGCTATCCATCCATAAAAAGGTTTTTGGCTGCTGTGCAGTTGCAACATTTATGTACAGTTATGTTATTAGACCATCCATTGTTTTTTGTTTGTTTTCTGTTTTGTTTGTTTGTTTGTTTGTTTGTTTTCTTGCTTGCTTTACCGGTCCTTTGTGTGGGAGGCATTTTCTCTTTTTTTTCTTTTGTTTCCACGCCAACACACCATTTGCACATAGTGTTGACTGACAACTCAGTCTTGCAATGCTGATCCACATTCAGAAGAAAAGGCGAAAGCAATGTTCTTAAAGCCTTTGGAAACAGGACAGTAGCTCATATTTGTACAGAGGAAGGATTGCACCTTTGGAGGCCAACACGTCTCTTATTAAACACAATCAAAAAGTGTCTTCAGGATTAAAATAAACGTTAAAAATACTAAAATCAAATAAGAACATTGAAAAGTTCACATAAAAATGCAGGTTAATAAAAACTGCTG
>JAODKF010000038.1:6201401-6211401 GCA_026779585.1 Mormyrus proboscirostris | reverse complement strand
GCTGAGTCTTCGTCAGCAAATATCATCTGGCACTTTCTACATATAAACTCATGCTTGATGGATGGGACAATAAAAGCATCTGGAAAGTTTGTACTTTTGGTATCTGGTTGTGGTTCTTCTTTTGTGCTTTCTGTTGAAGAGCCGTTATCTTCCTTATTTTCCGTAGCCTCTTTTGGTTTATGAGCGTTGGTCTGTGCACTCAGTGACTTCACGGGGTTGGCTTTCTGCTGCTGATGCTCTTGCTGTTTCTGCTGCTGCTGCTTCTGCAGAGAGTCCTGGAGCGACTGCTGATATTGTTGGTACTGCTGCAGGATGGCAGAGGGGGAGAGGCCGGCGATGGCTTGCGGCACGGCCGGGCCGTACGGAAAAAGGCCCTCCATCCCACACAGAGGAGGGAAGTATCCCCCTTGCACTCCGCCAGGAAGCTGGGGTGAGAAGCAGGATGCGAACCCAGGGATGAAGTAAGGCAGGAACTGTCCCCCCAAGAAGGCGCTGGGGTCGCCAGCGACGGCATTTTGAAGCAACTGAAGCTGCGCGGGGTCTAATAGAGCCTCACTACCACCTTTTCCTTTTGCCGAAAGCACCGTCGAGGCTTGCTCGCTTTTCTTCAGAGCGGGAGTCTCGGGCTGGGACGTCTCAGCATCTCTATCCTTGACTTTCTTGGGCTTCTCCGGCTTCTTCTCTTTCTCTGGTTCTTTGCTGTGCTGCTCAGCCTGATGGTTTGCCAAAGGAACTGAAGGAACAGGAGGAGGAGGAGGAGGAGGTGGAGGAGGGGCAGGCAGCAGAGTCTTGGTTGGGGCACTGCTGAGAGACATGGCGGGAGACGGGGTGGCTGGAGTGGGGAACCCAAGCATGCCAGCACCAGGAGACGCTAAAGCTGAAATACAGTGGTACAAATAACATTGAAATATGTACCTTCATAAAAGCTATCACACACTTGCTATGTGCATTTTAGTGAGATCATATATTTATGCCTTTTCCTTTGTTATGGATCAAAACTGTCACATGTGCTTTAAAAAACATCACCAGTGCCATGATGGGAACAACATAAAACAAAGAAAATCAACATAAATAATAAAGTCCATGCTTTCCAGTTGTTTTCAAAGATAGATGCATGCATTATACGTCCACTGAATTATGTTCCCATGCTTCATTGAGAGACCTGCAAAGTGTTTAATGGGCAACAGTCATGTGTACAGCAAGTTAATTAATCGTTCTACTTTGTTTGTTTTTTTTTTGTCATGCTAACTCACCAGGTGTGTTCGGTGGAAAAACGGGAAGGGATGAAGGACCATTTACACCAGGAAGTAGTACAGGCGGGAGACCAGGGATTCCTGGATAACCAGTTGGCAGGCTAAGGCCATGAAGTGCACTGTTTTCAACCACGGCCTGCTGCTGGGCCGGCAAACTAAGAACATCTGTTGCCTTCTTCATACGGTCAATTTCTTGTTGTGCCATCAACTGGCGAACAGTGGTAGGAGCAAGGTAATCTTTTTCTCTATCCACCTGGCTGCCCAGTGTTTCTTGCACCTTTGCAATGTGCTGTTTAGAGAAAATATGATCTCTGATAGACAGTCTGGCTGTATACTTCACTGCACACAGGGTACACTCAGTCCGTGGCCCTTCCGGCGAGCCCTGGCTTATCATGAATGGTTTCCCAATGTTTATTTTGAATTTCTTCTCTTTTGCCCGGGCATTCTGGAACCAAACCTGCACGACCCGCTTTGGGAGTCCTATTTCATTTCCCAGCATCTCACACTCCTGCATTGTTGGTGTACGGTAGTCACCAAAGCATGCTTTAAGCACCTTCAGCTGCAGGTTGCTCATCTGGGTCCTAAAGCGTTTATGACCAGGCCTCTCCCCACCACCTTTTCCAGATTTGAAGGGGTTACTGCCACTAAAAGGGCTGGGCGAGCTTGGATCTGCCAAGCTTGAGGTCTCGCTTTGATCTGCATTGTCATCTTGGTTGTCGTCTCGCATGCTGAAATACTGTTCGCCGTCTTTACCAGTGTAACTCAAAGACTGGCTGACTAAGTTAAACGGAAAACGTTCTTCACAGGCTTCAGAGTTTGATGCGGGATTCATTTTCAGTTCTCCTAGCTTGTCACCTGCACTGCCACTTACACTCTCAATTTCGTTATTCCCCTCATCGCCAGTCGTTGCATCACTTATAGCTGTGTTAATTGATGATGTCTCATCAAAATCTGTCTTTGTTACATCAAAGGAAACCTCAGCAGAATTCATATTAAACCCTTCAATTTCATCACTGCTTTCTGCCTTTAAGGATGAAGGGTTTAAGAAGTTTTTTATCAGTGATTCAGAAGGTTTTACTGGTGTAGAAGATGCAGTGGGCACCTCATACTCACTTGTTTCTGACTTGGTAGGCAGTTGTGGATATTCAAAGAAACTGTATTTGTTTGGGCTTTCACGTCCATCCTCTTGTGTCATCACAGGGCTCGGAGGCAAACTAAATCCTGCCTGTTTCGCCTCATGCCAGTGCCTGGAGCGAATGTGACTATCCAGAGCTGACTTAGCCTTGAAAAGTGCCCTACAGAAAGGGCATTTTTTATGTGACTGGGCAGGTCCAATAGCTCGAAACTGTCCTTTCCTTTCTCTTGCACGGGTATTCTGAAACCAAACTTGCACCACTCGCTTCTTCAGGCCGACTTCATGAGCAATGTGGTCTAACATTTTTCGAGTCGGGTTAGAATCGAGCAGGTACTTGTCGTACAGGATCTCAAGTTGCTCTGGCGTGATGGTTGTCCTCAAGCGTTTGTCCCTGTGCTGGTCTTCACCACTGTTTACGCCATCTTTCTCATTAGCACTGTTTTCTTCTTTTTCATCAAATTTGCGCTTCAGAGAAGTGGTACCAGAAATTAGGGGGTTGGGTAGTGTTGAACTGCTCTGTGCTGGCATCTGAGAGAGTGCTCCTGAGAGCAACTGCCCGGTCATAAGGGGGTTGTTCGGATCAAAAATCATGTAGGGCATGTCTAGGGGTCTTTCTAGAAACTGTGAGTGGAGGAACTGATTTTGGGCTGCTAGAAAATGCATGTGCTGGTGCTCTTGCCAGAGATCGACAGTGGGGAAGGCAATTTTGCACTGGTCACACTGGTACTGCAACATCTGAGGAGGTAGGCTGTTCGACAAAGAGGAGAGGGCAATAGACAAAGGGCTGGATGGGATGGTAGCTGACTGAGGCTGAGAATGTGGCCTAACCATTTGGAGCTGGGGAGTTTTGTGTTGTGGTTGAGGAGTTGATGCCTTAGATGGTCTTGAGTCTGATAAAGATTTTATCACTTGGGAGGAAACAGCCTCCACTTGCTTTAGTCTTTCACTGGTTAATTCTGGTTTAGGTGAGGTTTTCCCCATGTCAGGTCGAGGTGAAGGCATTAAAGGAGAACTTGACCCGGAACTTGTAGCTGTTCCAAATGGGACTTTGGATAAATCTGGGTAACCAAAATTTTTCTGACTGCATTGGTCAAAAACATCGATATATTCGTCAACCTGGTTCTCTTCAATCCCATCATCATCCTCATCTTTGTAACACTGTTTCTTCTGGTGAGTAATGAGGTCAAAAATGCGGGGGAAAACAACACTGCATTTTTTACACTGGTACTGCATGTTACTGGTCCGAATGTAGCGCTCATTGGTAAGTTCCTTTTTGTCGCCATCCTTCACATCTGCCTGATTCTCATAACTTTTACGAGCCTTCTGGCGTGCATTCTGAAACCACACGACAATTACTCGAGTTGGCAGGTTGAGCACTGTAGAGAGCTGCTCTATCTCATCATCTTTAGGGTAAGCATTGGTATCAAAAAAGTCTTGGAGGACCCTTAACTGGTAGTCTGTGAATCGAGTCCTAGATGACCTCTTATTCATGTTGCCATCAGTTTTGTAGTACTCCGGTATGCCAAATTGGGATTCCATCCTAATGTCTTCCAAAGTGGTGATGGGAGGAATGCTAAAGTTGTAAGGGGAATCCTTGCAGCGCTGCCTCTCTTTAAAAAGGGTGTTCCGGAACCAGTGCTTAATAACTTTCTGCGGGAGGCCCGACTTGTCAGCCATTTCTTGAATCTGCTCTTCGGTGGGGGAGTTGTTGATATCAAAGTTGGCACGAAGGATCTTCAGCTGATCATCTGTGATCCGGGTGCGAGGGCGCTTAAACTGTGACTGTCGGAGGAAGTTCGGATCCAAACCCAGCTGTTGTTGACAGAGCTGCGTAAGATCTGATGAAAGGGAGTCCATAGTGGGCAGCTGGAGAGCAAGTTGAGGGGGGAGACCAGGGTGCTGTACTGACTGCATCATGAGTGGTGGGAAGAGAGGCAGGTCCAAGGACACAGGTAGCTGGACCTGGGGAGGAGCAGAAGATGGAGGTGGAGGTGGTGGTGGGGGTGGAGGTGGCGGCGGTGCTGGAGGCTGCGTGGTCTGCAGAGGGGCAGTGTTGGGTGTTGGAGTCTTTCCAATAGAGGTGGCAGTTGGTTGTGATGGTGATGGCAGTGGTGGAGGCGGAGGCGGGGGCGGAGGTGGTGGAGGAGTTTCCGGAGATGTTGGGTTTATGGGATACAGTTTGTCATATGCCTCTCTGTACTGCTGGGCAAACTTCTCCAACTCTCCATAGGGAAAGAACTGTCCGTGAACATGCTCTTGGTGACTCTTGAGAATGAGCATGTTGGAGAAGAATTTTCCACACATCCCGCACTCAAGCTTATCATGGGCCTCCTCCTCACTGGTTCGGTTCTTCTTCTGGTTTTTCTGCCTGTTTTCGTTGTATTGAATGACCAGCTCAAAGCCAAAATTCTCCAATAAAGCTTTAGCAGCATTGCCTCTTGCACCTGAGACAATACGAGGTGGTGGGAATAGGGGCTCTGAAAGCTTTAGTTTTTTGGAATCTTTGCTGTCCTTTGAGCTTTCGCCATCCCTTGAAGTCTCCTGTTTAGATTTGTTTTCTGCTTTCTCCTGGATATCTTCCGATTCCCTGGACATCTGAAGCTCAGCGACTGACACACTGTTCTGCTCGGTCTTGGGCTTGCTCGTCTGCTGTGGCATTTTCTGCTGCTGCATCTGAGATGCCTGCTGTTGTTGGGATAGCTGAAGGTGCTGCTGGCCCAGCTGATGCTGCTGCTGCATCTGCTGTTTCAGGTCCTCGAGAAAGGATCCCGTCATGCCAGGCATCCCGAAGGCAGCGGAATGCAGTGCCAGCTCAGGACTGAGGCTGAACTCTGTGCCGGGGATATAGAACGGGAAGAGGAACTGGGGCTGCTGGAATTGCAGCAGAGCCTCGGGGGTCATTGGAAAGTGAGGAAAGAAGGCTGGATTCAGGAACTGCGGCTGAAAGAAAGCAGCCTGCTGCTGGAACTCATGCTGCAGCTGCATCTGAAGCTGTGCTGGTGACTGGGCCGGTGGCTGGGTGGGCTGGACAGGAATATGATCGGTAGCATGCTTTTTGTTGATTTCTTTGGCTTCTACACTGTTTTCTTTGTTAGCTGACACTGTTGTTAAGCCTGTGGAGTCTACGCTTCCTTGACTAACAGGACTGTTAGAGGACGTCACTCCACTGTTTCCACTCACTACAGTGCTGCTGGTTTCCATTTTGGCAGTTCTGGCTTTTGTCTGGTGGAGCACAGATCGCATGTGGATCTCCAGCGTTGAACTTTGGCTGTAAGCAACATTACAAATATTGCATTTATATGGTTTGTTATCAACATTGTTGTTGGTCTCCTGGGGAACCGGACTCGACGCCTCCTGCAGAACTTTCTTCAGCTTGTGTAAGTGTGAGACAGAATTATAATGGACTAACAGGATGTTCTTCTGGGTGAAGGACTCCTTACACACCGTGCACTTATACGGACGGGAAGGGTCTAAAAACTTTTCCATAGTGAAATTGGGCCCTTTTCGGAATGGCAAAGTTCGCTTTGGCTCTGAGCCCAACTCATCCAGCAACGAGCTGCTGTCACTGCCCGTTGGGCTGGCTTTCCCTTCTGGGTCTAGCTCATCGTCTTTATCCATGTCCTGTGAAAACATCTGAGCATCCTCGAGTGGCCGGGCATCGTTCTCCGAACACAGGTCCCCGTTGACGGGAAGGGTGCTGCAGAGCTGCTGCACTTCTGCTTCGCTCAGCTCCGGGTGCCCTGTCTCCAGGTGCTTCCTGAGGGCCAGAAATGTCCGGAAGCTGCGCTGGCACAGGCTGCACATGGTGGCAGCCCGGATGGCATGGTACTGGGAATGGATCTGAAGCTTCTGCATAGTCTTGAAAGCCAGGCTGCAGTGGTTGCAGCGGAACTTGTAGACATGGCGATCAGACACGGACAGCGGCTGGCGCTTCTGAAGCTCGGTCGGGGGCTCCTGCAGCGGGTCTGCGCTCTTTGGGTCCTGGCTGCCACTCTTCTTCCAGTCAGGCGCCTCAGAGGCTTCCTTTGGCGGCTTCAGCTCCTCGTTTGAAAGCTCCTGTCCGCCCTTATCCAGCGAGGCACTATTCTTCTCATCGCTGGAACTGTCACCTGAAAGGGAGTGAAGCAGGCTACCTTATACACTCAAAATAACCCACTATCATATTCATGTTACCATGAAGACTTCAACCCTGCACTGGGTAAGGGTTGAAAGACAGATAGATGGATAATTTCCACGGTATCCGAATTAATCTGTGAAAATTGTGTAAAATGCCCATTAGATAGATCATTGATGAGAATCTTAGTGAACTGTCAGTGCTAAAAGAAATCCATAATTCCAATAAAAAAGATTAGTCAACAATAATTAACTTTTTTCCCCAGCCAATTATTATCTTGTCAAAGGTAAGCTTGCCTCAACTGTTCGAAAGATTAGGCAGAAAGCTGTCTAAAAATGCAAGCAGTATATTCTTACTCTGAGACCTTCCCAAGCCCTCTGGTAAAGCAGTGGAAGTGTCCACAAGAGATGGGACTTTATCTTGTGTGGGCGTAGGTAACAGCATGTTGTTAGGCATCATACCATCTGGTCCCGAAACCTGGAACAAAAAAGGTAAAAACCACGGTTAAATAAGAATGCTGTAACACTAAAAACCTTTACAGGATTTTTGCTAATTCTTAAATTTTTCTCACTTTCTATGCACACAAACATACAATTACAACATGCTATATGTAACTGGGCAAACATTTAATGCTCTTTAAAATATACAAAAAAATTTTTTTTTTGAAAGTTCAAAAGTTTATTTTTAAGAGTGGTGCTGGCTTTCCCAATAGAGGAAAACTTTCATGTTCATGACTAAATCCCCGGGGGGAGCTGTGAATGCTGGGGGAACGTTTAACACAGACAGCCTTTGTCCAAGTTGGCCACAGCACTCTGGACCTCAGCAAGGGTGACAGCCATGACCAATTGTACAAATTTTTTTTTTTTTTTTACTACGGTTTCTGAAAACGGCCAGTAAAAGCGAGCTGTCCGTACCGTCATGAGCAACTTCTCCACGCAGTCTGGAGCCACGCTGTGGAGGTGAGTAAGGTGAAGCTGAAGGTGGATCTTGTTGCTGAGCAGGTCTTGGCAGAGGGGGCAGCAGATGACAGGCTGCATGGAATGCTGGGAAATAATGTGCATCTGGATGCGATTTCCATCTTTGCTACTGTAATTACAGTATGGGCACTGCTGAACCTGGTTAAAAAAAAACAGAACAAAGAAAATATAAACATGCAAGTGCTTACAGCTCATCCTCTGAGGAGCATCCGAGAGGAAGTTAGGCAAAGCGGCATATATATTTCCTTATTCTATTAATTGAATATATTTCATACTTAACAAATATGACCCCACAAAATGTAAATAAAGAGAAAGCTGATTTAATCTAATTCGCCTAAGTGTTCACTTCGTGCAATTTTATTGGCCAAACATGATTGGCTGGAAATTCTAATCAGAAGATTACAAATGACAAAGGTGTGTCCCCTTTTCAGTCTCAGCTTGACCCTCATTAGAAGGAGTACTTTTAGATTGCTGCTTCGCGCCACCTCTCTTAATGTAATCCATTTCAGAAATTACTAAGACCCGCATCACTCAAAGTCCTACAAGACCAGCTAATACTTCATAATTTAATTTAAAATCACATAAGATATGGAGAGACGCTGAGGGTGGAAGTCAACTCAGGTAGTTTGCTGAAGTGGGCGGGGCTGCCTTGAAACCCCTCCCCTTTGTGGGTCTCCAGATAACCCCTCTCCTCCCATTTTACTCATTTAACAGACATGGCAGCACAGGCTTCTGCGGCCCATCATGGGATTCGCAAGTTTTACCTGCTCGCTGCTCGCTGTCTTGTCCTCTGCCGATTTTGGCCTCTTAGCCGAGGCGTCATTCTCCTTTTCCTGCGACAGAGACCTCTTTCCTATCGCAGCCGTACCTGCAGTCTCTTTATCCAGCGCATTAATCCCTGCGAGGAACAGGGGAGAAATTTAAACAGTCTGCAAAACTGTTCCTCTTTTCTTTAAACAGTTTGAAAATAAGGAAAGTAAAAGTGTTACCCAAAAAAGATTCAGGAAGAATTCTCTTAAGGGACAACATTTATATATCAAAAACTATTAATTAACTGTTAAGAACAAGAACTAAGAAAAAGGAGGGAAAATGGCAAGGGTATTCATATAGTCTCAAAACCGTAACGCAATTAAAATCTCTACAATTTACTGATAACTAATCTGACTGAAGTTGATCAATGTCATAGTTATTTATTAGTTATCCCAGGCTCCAGGTAACCGTATGTTACATTTAAAGATGAATCAATTGCAATCTCTGACTAGAGGTTTTCGAGTGAAGTCCTAAGTATATTACTTTAAATGTCAGTCTTCGCAATATATATAAAAGCTATTTCATAATATGGCGTTGTAAAATTTTATAAAACGAAATTATGTGGATAATATTTAACTAAAATGAAACTTCTTTTCAAACGTCGAACCATCTTCCAAGTTTGGGAGGCTGGAACCAGTCGGTGGGCAGAAGGCTCTGGATGGGGACATCAGTCCAGGGTTAATTTAGGGTGCTGAAGGTATGTCTAACTGTACGTTTATGTGGAGGGGGAGGAGATCCGCTCGACACTGGGGAACACACACAGCAGGGGTAGAAATTAAACCCTGCGGTGTCAGGCAACTGTGCTACCCAATGAATCATACTTCATAATGATGGATACTGAAAAATGTCGTGTCTCGGCTACAATTAAAAACGATTACGTAAACATTATCCAAAAAGTTTATTTATACAGTTCGGTATACTATGAAATTTATTCATAAAAATGCTTGCCCTTTACCTTGAAAAAAATCAAACGGGTTTGCAGAATTGCATATGCATGACGCGATCTCCCCAAGACTAACACTGAATATTTCGGTAATATGACTACAGTTCATTTGGAGACACGGATGCCCCACCGCCGTAGGACCTTTTGGCAAGTATTATCCCAAATATCCATGCCATGCACTGGGAGACAGCGGTCTTACCATCCTTACAGATGAGCTCAGCTCTGGAAACCAGCCCCCCAGCTGTATTTAGCGACGGTGCAGCAAGTGATAAATTTTTCATGACCCTCATGCTTTAGAGAGAGGCCGCACATCCACCTGCCAAGCTTATGTAGTATATCCAATCCTGAAGCCGATTGGCTCATCACCGGAGAGATTCCCATTTTACCCGGGTAAGACTGGTACCATGCAGGAGGCACAGAATTGCAAAGCAATTGAAAGACCCCTTATCCATGTTATTCTGTTCTTTACTCTGGAAACAGACCATTATTTAGTCTATGCTCATATATCTCGATTTTGCTATATGGGGTATTTTTTTTTAAGTCTGAAATATTAGCCTGTCTAGGATTGTGACACAAGGCTGAGTGTGTGTGTGTGTTTCAGGGGGGCACAAAATATAAAAGTCACACATCTCAGACAAGGGCATGATATAAATTTCCAAAAGCATCTCAGGATTTTCTTCAGCCTCTAATGGGAGATGGTCCTTCCTCCTGGCTTTGATATGCCAGCAGCATTGTCTCTGGGGGGGGGGGGGGGGGGGGGGTTGGCCC
>JAODKF010000038.1:6184981-6197864 GCA_026779585.1 Mormyrus proboscirostris | reverse complement strand
GGGGGTCGGTGCACGAGGAGTGGGGGGCGGGGGGGTGCAGAAAATTAAAGGCCAGGTTCTACGCTCTTACTGGGTTCTTTTTCGGCCGTCTTGCCTTGCTTGCCGTCTTTCTCACTGGCGTCGGCCGTGGCCTGAGCGACGGACCTAGGGGGCGCCTCTGAGTCCTCGACCGGCTCCTCTGCAACGCAGCAACAAGAGACGTGGTCAAGAGACGGTCGGCTCCACCCCCACCAGACCACACCTGGTCATTCCGTTACACCTGGCTAGGGCAGGGACGACCTCCGATTTTACCGCTCAGGATGAAAAATGATATTTGCTTCTTCAACTCATCCAGATCAGTAAAAAAATTTTTTAAAAACAGCCATGCCCCTAAGACTGAGGTCAGGGGTACTTATATGGAGACCGACTGTGAGCTCCCTCTCTGCACCAGAATGGCACACACTTCCTCGGAATGTTAGCACCAGAGAGATTACACGGCGATCTTTGTGCCGGCTAACCCCGCGTTTAATAATTCTGTGTATTTTAGCTAGCGGATTAATCTGTTTATGCTGTTAGCTGCTAGGCCACGGCAGCGCAGCGCTAATCCCTGAAAGCCCCACTGTTCTCTTTCATCCTGAGATCATTTGTCTCTCACTGCGCTGATGTCACGTTTTAATGAATTTTCAGCGGCCTGAGCAACAGCAGATAACCAGCTCCCGCCGGAAAACACACGCCACTTCCATCGCAGCGGAAAATAAAAAAAATAAACTAAAAATGATATTTTTTTTCCTCCAGACCTGCAAGGAAATGAAATGGGGGGGGGTGTTCCCAAGCAGTGTGCTCATCAGTTTTCCAGAGCCTTAATAACCATATAAATTGACCACGAGGTGGCAAAAAGGTCAAAGGCACATTTGCATACAATCACTCAAGTCATTGTTTGGTAAGCATGGGGCCAGATTCTCAGAACCTTATATAATTAACCCTTTCAAATTCCACGAGCAGCCCTCACGCAGACATTTTAAGTGCAATGCATTAAGTGGAAATTATATACAGCATGAAATTTTCATGGCAGATGCTGGGAGTGATTGAAAGGAGAAATTGTGCTGCACTCAAGTCATGATGTTTTATTAATAATATTCTGACAACAGGATGAAATATCCCCCTGTCACTCCTAGTAGCTGTATGCAGGGTAAGGGGAAAAAAAAAGGTATTTTTGGCCCTTTCGCGACAGTGTATGCTTGCAATTCACTCTGCGACAAAAGATAGTGCACGTGTGTCCGCGTGGGGATGCCCTTGAAGATGCACGAACGGGACAGTGGTATTTGCGTTTGTTGTCGTTCACACAAAGACGTGCAAGCTTTGCAAATCGAACCTCTCGTTTCTGGAAAAAACATCGGAGGCTTCTGTATCACTCACACCCCCAAGGTCAGAATTGCAATACAAAAAAAAAAAAAAAAAAAAAAAGCCACATTTCATTCTCCCCTCTCATGTCGTTCCAGAATCTTCCTCGAATCTCAATTAAAACAAATTGTTTCAAATAATGGATGGATGGACGGGGGAGGGGGACATCTTCGGCTTGGTTCTACCGTAATAGTTAATGAGAGGAGATAAGGAGCACCATCCCAATGGGCAGTGAAAGGAAGGGGCGGGGATATGCACAGAGGCGGCCTGCAAATGGCGGATCTGATTGGATGCGACAGGAGCCAATCAGCTCACCAGTGATGCCTGTCTGTCATGTCAGAATTGAGGGCAAAGGGCAGCTCATAGCAGAGCCCCCCCTCCTCACCGCTTCACATTTGTCTATTTCTCTCCTTCCCTGCTCATCTCTGAGGACTTGGCCAGAGCAAAATTTACTGTCCCATTCCCCGTGGCTGAAATGAAGTGCCAATGTAAGGCCCCTGTGTCCCCATCTTGGAGGGAGGCGGGGGGTAACATTTTTAAGGCTATCGCAGACTGCGTTAATAAAACACAACACGTCTGTCCATAGAAGAAAGGCAAATTATGAAGGTAGTAAAAGACGCAGCTATCATCTGTGTCTCCTCAGGCCTTCTCTGGGGTGATCTGCTGCTTCTCCTGGTATGAGATTCAAGAGTGAGAGAAATTCCCAGACGTGCTTTCCTATATATCACCGTGGTGTCTGCCCTCACCCTGACCCTGGCCACGGTTCGAGCGATCTGAACGTGAAGTCGAGAGTGTGTCGGCACTGGGGAGGGACACCGACTCATCAGCTTAATCGCAAACAGCAGTACGGGCTGTGTGTGTGTGTGTGTGTGTGTGTGTGGGGAGGAGGGCGGGACTTCCTTTTACAGGCCTCCATGAAAACCGCAAACAAATAACCCCTGGAGGTCAAACTGTCTCCCTTATGTGATTTTCTCAACCTGGTGGGACTCGCTTTGATGTGAGATGGTCATAACGTTAAAGCAGACCGGCGAGAGTATGGGGGCTTTATTACTCAACACCTCCTCCTCCCCCCTCCTCAGTGTTATATAAGTCGATGAACAAGTTTTAATCACACGCAAAGTCCAAATTGAACTGCCTGAAAAAAAATGGGGAAAGAAAATCAAACACAGGAGGAAAGTGACAGCACGTTTGATTTTTTATGGCACAATTTGTGTCTGACTGGCTTGGGCTCTGCCTTGAAAAACACCTACAAGTTGTTAGGACCAGAAGAGCAAATTATATATGCCAGCCAGTAACTTTTAAAGAGCAAACTTATTCTTTAGCAACTGGCTAATGACGAAGTTCACATAATTTTTTTTATATATATTCCCCATGGGAACAATATCATACCAGACTGGTCATTATCTGCACAGTAAAAGACTAACCAATTGCATATTACACTGGAAACATATTAGCTGAGTAATAGACAAAAGTATAGGGACGTCTCAAGTGAGCTGAACGTCCCGTCATTAAGACAGCACTGTTTCATCAACCCAGCGACGCACAATTCTCAGTCATTTCTTTGTGTTTTTTTTTGGGATACAGAGTTACTTAACGGAGGGTTTATACAAATAGAGAGATACAATCAATACTCAGTGTGAGAACCTCAGTTGGTGTTGTTGGCCGGCACCATTACAGGGCGTCGACGAAGTTTTAATATCAAGGATTACACCAGAGCTTCTAGCTGGTGTCACGAGTGCCCTCGTGCTTAGGTGTGAAACAGCCGCTATTTCCGGCTTCCAGGGTCCTCGAGTTGCCCCCGACAACAGGGGCCGGCTGCCCACCCGATGGGAAAGTCCTCCCCGCCGCTGTTTTTCATTTTGCCGACCGATTTGAAAGAATCTTTGAAACCTTATCCTGCGCTCCACTTAGTTAAGGACCAGTAGTAATACTTTTGGGGTAATAACCTTTGCCGACTTGTTGAGTCGTCTTGCAAGCACCCCCCTCCCCTTTCCCTTTCTTTTTTTTTTTCCTTCCAAATTTCAACGTATTTAACAAGCATTTAGATCTTAAACAGATGCCGTTAATGTACCATGTCTAAAATACTAAACATCAACCCGCCGACGCCAGGCCTGTTTTCACACAGCTTAGCCTGGGAGTGGCGACGACACTGAACCGGCGACATGACCCTCCAGTTCCTGTGAGGATTTCTAGCTTATCGTTAACCCATATTATGCTGCCCTCAGTATCTGGGTATTATTCCTGAAAACGTTTTCGAGAACCTGAGGATAAACAAGCTCAAAGAATATCACAACTGTTCAATCCACCTAACAAGATGTGAAGGAACGCATTCAGACGTTCCTCCTTGAGGCACCATAGAGGTGTGACAAGTTAATGTCACTGAGAGGTGGCATCAATGTTTCCTGGCCTTCAAACCCAATGGGCATCAACAGAGACACCCATTAAACATTATGGTCCTCAGGCTCCCCTCCAGGTAGCTGTGAATCGCCTGGCCATCACCTTTTGAAGAGATGCTAGCGTCTTAATCCGTGCACTTCCGTTACAGCCAGAATGCCCTCAATATCTTGAATAGACAGGTCTGATTTTGCATCAATGGTGAGGAGTACTTCAGCTTGGGTTTCAAAGGCAACAAACTTGACTCTGAGGAGATGAGCAGTCATGCATCACCGTCAGTAAGACCCTCCAAATTCTCCTTGCACTGACTAGTCTGACAGGCCGCCCACAGAAAAAAAGGCAAGTTTGTGTATAAAACGCTTTCAGCTGAGTCTTAGTCCAGTTCCAGACCGTACATCATAAATGTGTAATATGTTTATCGTGAGGGACAGCGTTTGCAGTCACATAAACGAAACAGTTACCTTACTGTCAGTCTAGACTAAAACCTTGTGTATTTTTTTAATAGCACAAATATGTATGCAGAGTCTGCAGTAAAAATATTATTGCAGGTGGGCAATGTTATAAACATTTTTGTTCTAAGTTTTGGCTTCTGAATCACTAGAGACTTTTGAATCACCAGAATCACCTCAGGCTGATTTTAAGAAGAATCACAACAAATTCCAAACCACACACCAGTCTCCTATTAAAATGGAAAAAGAAATGATAGGACACAATGTATTTTTCTCTTTATTTGAGAAATCCAGAGTTTGTATTTGAAAGGTTTTGGTGACCAGAACCATTTGTCCAATCTGCCGGAATATGATGACGGCAGTGGTGCAGTCATTTTGGTCTGATGCAGAGGGGTCAGCGCCCATGTTCCGAGCACACTCTGGATCCAAATCCTCTAATTATTCTCCAAGCTAAACTCAATTTGTACTCTACTGAAGTGCTGATGTGCAAGAGAACATCACACAGCAACATATGCATTCATTTCATGGCACAGAAAACACATTTCCAGTTATCTTTCGCTAAATAATTTTTGGCCAAATTCAAGCGCTCGTGTTCCAACATGCCTTTGTCACTATGTGTACACTCCGTGTTTATTCATTTGTCAGGTACAAACAGTGTACATTTTTGTCAGTGTAAATGTATTTGTCAGGTACCATGCTCATAGATTGATGCTAGGTTTTAAATCATTTTTCATTAACTTCGAGGTAAATTTCAGCTCCTTAAATAAGCAAGATAGCTGTACAAACAAACAAAACGCTTAAAACAGCACTTTCGTTTCTTTCCCGAAAGAACATTAGCAGATTTGCTTTAACTACCAGAGAGGATGTTTCTATTCAGTAACTCTTTACAAGAAATGTAACCATTTAAGGGACACATCTTCAAAGTTCACCTTGCACAATCCATAAGATCAGTAAAATCAGAAATTCCATATTAGACATTGTAGATTTCAGTTACTCGGGTCATTCACATGAAAACAACACCGTCAGCAAGCATGACTATAGGATCTTATTGCTTATTTGAAAATAATTTAAAGGGATTTCAACCCACTTTCATCTCGCGTTTTGTCTTCCCCTGTAACATTATTATTCTCCGCACAGTATTTATTCAGCACTGATTATAAACAGCTGTCCCTGTTGTCGTTTCATCTACACGGGAGCCAGCCAGCCTGGAAATTTCACACGGCAGCCTCTGACGTGACCCAAGCCTGGTCGGAACCCAGCTGCCCCCCCCCCCCCCCCACCCACCTTGATCCTCTTCCTGTCTCTGACTCCTAAAAAGCACTGGAGGCCAGGGTTAATAGCCTCCCCAATCTCTGTGATAAGAATTCATTTCGTTCTATTACCAGCAGTTATCGGAGGAGTCTGCCGCATCACTTCAGCGCGGCTCAATCAATGAGGCCACCTAATGAAGTAAGCAGCCCAGCTACATTTCCCTGGTGAACTCTATCAGACAAATAAGATCTATCTGTCACATCTCGAAGCTTCTGCCCGGGAACATGGGCTCCACATGCAATGCCCGGCTATGTACGGGGCCGCCGCAGGCCCAGCCGTGCCAGAAGGGGGGCAGTGAGAAGCGCTGTATTTTGTGTGACCTGCCCCGTTGTCAACAGCAACCGTCTCTATTTAAAAAATCAGACATAATAATTTTCTCTTTGAAAAGTTAAAAGGGTAAAAAAAAAACAATCAATGTTACAAAGCACAGCTTTTGTTTGAAAATGCAATATAATTGCAATGCTGTTTCTATTGTCAACGTGTCACTGTAATAACGGAGCTTAATTTTTCCTCTGTACAAACATGACAACGTTAGCAAAGAATTAAGAGCGTGACTGTTTTGCATGCTCGAGATAGTCAGTCTGAAATCATACTTCAGGGAGCATTTAGGCGTCTTTTTAAGGTTGGGACATCTTTGAAAGTATTGAGCTCTGGGTGATAAAAACTTCTGGTTGATTTCTGTTCAAATTCTTCTCGATAGTTAATAAAAAAAGTAATAACGAATAATAAGAGAGAGGACACGTGTTGAAATGAGGCGAAGAGCATGATGCTTCTCTGTTGGTTTACCCTATCTACGCCCGGCCATCCTTTCTGCTTCTGGTTCAGACAGCATCACCCTACAAACAGCTCTGTTTAGGCCAAAACCCCTGTGGTGAAAGACTCTGACAGGGATGTCCAGGCAAATGTGAGCTTTAGACAAAAACCAACATGCTGACAGGGAGTCAAGCAGTGATGTTTTAGGTGAGGCTGAGGTCCATGTGGGAAACATTACAGAATCATGCCCACCTTCAGTTTCTAGATAATATAAACTTGTAGCATCTCCTTATCACTAACTGAAGCCAAGACCTGGAAATCTGGGATACTTCCATGAGCTTATTTATACAATTGTGATTGACCTTAGCATTTTTTTTCGAATACATTCTGATCAAAATCCATCCATCTTTTTTTTTTTTTTACCAATTATCAGGATTATGGGGTTGCAGTGAATCCCTGGCAACACAAGGTACAAAGCAGGGGAAGATCCTGGACAGCCCATTGCAGGGCACAAATATGTACACACTACAGACAATTAAGAAACAGCAATTAGTCTAGCTGCATGTCACTGAATTGAGTTTGGGAACCTGTGTAACATCGTAAAAACATGCAAAGTGTAATGCAGTGGCAGGATTCGAACCCCCAGCCATAGAGGTATGATGCCACATGCTACCTGACAAGCCAACAATTCTGATAAAAATTAAAATAAAAATGCTCACTTTTCACATTTGTCTTATTTTTTGTAATATATGACACAGGGCAAGAAACAAGCACATTACATAACTGAGCACTACACTCAGAAGTTAACTTGTACCATGTCAGAAAACGCACTTTTTTCATATGTCTTTACACACTGAAATACATGTCACTGTGAAGTGTACTTCATTCCTTTACTTCATATATTTTTGCAGGGACAATGACACATTTATTGGGAAGTATGTCAGTAACTGCCATTTTTTTTTTCGTACACGACACACTGATTGGTGGATATTGATTGAGTCCAAGCAAAGTTGTCACAAAAAAAGGGGGAAAAACGGGTAGAGAGTAAATGTTAACAATTTGCGCAGAAAAGGGAGATCAATATTTAAATGACCCCCTTCATCGATTTAAAATTAGCTTTCAATTAAGAGATCCATTGGACTTTCTAACTGCGACACTTATCCATTTAGGAGAGAATAAAGGAACGTATTGATACACTTAAACGGCGGCGGCTGTTTTTGCATTGATTCGTTCATCTGGACCGCCATCGGTACACACTGGGCTCTGACTGTCACGCTGAAGGTGTGTAGCCAGAAGGAGACACATGAAGATTAACCTTTCTCTCCGGTATAGGCGAAGATGTGCTGTCGGCGGACCCGTTCATGTCTATAATTATGTGCTTGTAGCCGGTCGACTTTCAACCCAAGCTGGGTATCCATGAGTACAGAGGGGTGAGAGCTCCCCAATGCCCTAATCAGGTAACAGGCATCTTTTGTTTTGGGAACCCATTGATGGATGAAATCTGTAATATTGATCAGCCGGGACCCCAAACTCTCCATCTTGCCTACCGGAAGCCGTAACAGGACTACCAGCCAGAGGATATCAGTTAATGTTTAATCAATGGGGCCTGAAGACACAACTGCTTTAAAAAGGTAACATGTCCCCCTTCCCGTTCACACCTATTAGGTGGCATTGTTACGAATTCATCATCTGCCTCTCAAGACGGACAGCGGAAGGAAGCAGCAGCTACATTGGGTATAAGTGCAACCAGAAGTCAAACACAAGGAACAAAGTTTGGAGCGATTGAACCATAAGGCTAATAAAAAGACAGTAACACAGTAAGCCTTTATACCCTGTATACATCCATGTCTCAACATGACATGAACCAAACGTGCTTTTCCTTCAGGAACAGATGGCGTTCCTCTATAGTATCTACAGTGTCCCCAAGGGGCGTAACTTTGGTTTGAACATTGGGGAGGTTGAAGTCGCCACCCATTTAGGGGGAGACAGAATTATTATGGTGTTGTATTAGCCTGTTTTGATTATTGCGAGGAGTTATAGTCTCCCTTGTAATTTATGCCCATGCTTGTGACACATTGCAGATCCACAGCAGTAAAGTTCCCAGTGAGCATCTGTCATTGCCTGGGGTGCAACCAATTAGGGTCGCCCTCTCTTCACAGTGGCCAGGGCAGCTGTCAATCACAAGACCGGCCCGCCTCATCCTGCTTGCCTTCGACCAATCGCTGCCTATTCAATCTCCTGTTTCACAGGTCCCTCCGCGGGAGACGGTAGCGGCCTAATTATGTAAAGCATTACAGTAATAAGAGTCTATTTCTACTCACCCCCACCATTTTACACCAATAAACCCTTTAAATATGCTAAACACTCGGCAGTTGAACGTCAACAACGCAACACTGCGGAGCCACAGAGGTAAAGCCAAGAATCACAGCTCAAGTGTTCTTTACCAGAACGCTCTCGTCCCCTCAATTATCGGCGCTCCCACTGAAGAATGAACGGGCGCCGTCCATCGGCCTATACAATAGGCACATGCATAAATGTTCACTTGTAATAAGCACAGAAGCCTCACAGAGTAAACAGTGATGATAAAGAAAAAAACAGTTCAATTGTGCACAAGGCTGACTGATCCATTTTTAATTTGCATGGGTAACAGTCACATTAGAGTTATTGCGGGTTTCTGAAAGCAAACAGAATGAGTAATGCCCTCGCGGCAGTACATTTCAAGGCCCCCGGATCAAAGGTACTTGTGTGTAAACTGAACACGAGGCCCCACTTGAAGCCTCTAATCACAGGACAGAATAATTTGGCATATATTATGACGGTAGCAATTACACAAAGGTGCGTGAAACCATTACTTCCATCTGCAGGGGGTTGGGGCGATTATGCTAATGAGGCAGCATGCGGCAGGTGGCACGCGCTGGCAGCTGCCAGGCTGCCTACTCAGCCGGGGGGGGGGAAGCCTCGTTTGCATGCCTGCATCTGAGTTGTGCAAACAATACGTAGTGGCCGGTCCCAAGATATGTAATTAGAATTCGCTTTGATTTAACACTTCCTTATCACGTGAAAACTGTGAGGGGGTGGGGGTGGGGGGGAGGCGGTGTATTTTCAAGGGACAGCTGAAATGAAAACTCTTACAGCTGCCTGTTACACCAATGCCAGCAAGATTCTTTCCCACCTTTCCACCTCTCTAACCCAGCGTTAATCACCTTAAAACCCTTGGTAACACTTTACACGTAGCTTAACTAAACGGAAACGTTGTCTCTGATGCTCCCGTTAGGGAAATGGCTTTAAACGGTTATGCTGTTGGTCTTAAAGGGAAATGCACGACTGTCTGCAAATGTGTACCATTTATACCATGAAAACCTACTCAAATGATGTAACACTATATTACAGCATTAAATAAAGTCATTCTGCCATCTGCCTAGGAGTAAGCTAGAAATTAAATGGAGAAAATTCCATCCATTCTGCTCCATTTTACTTCTTTATTCGTAAGATAAATGAAATATTTTCTTATTAAAATCAGTATAATGATCCTTATCTTATAGGTCACCATCATGAAAGCAGAAGTAAGTTCAAAAGCTACACATTTCATTACCAATTTTAAAAACTTCATTTTTCTTTAGTTTCATTAAGTCTTTCTGCCTTATCGTCGGCCTGATAATCAGAATAATACATCAATTTGTTTTGCAGCTATGTTAATATCCAGTCCAAACCTTAATGAAAATGATAAAACATTAAAGAATTAAATTGTCGAAAAGGGCAAGTGGTTTTTGGAAGGGGGGCCCGGTGGGGAGGGCTTCACTGGCGGTCCATGCGGAGGGGGCCGTACAGCCAGCTAGGCTGAGGTAGTCACTGGGCCCCTCGCTTAGCAGGCCGCTAATTATTTTGGCCCGGCTATTAACGGAAATGCTCCTGTGCGCTCCCTCGCCGTGCCAGGGAGGGTCTTCTCACCTTTCGCGCCGAGTCTGCCTTCACATCAAAGCCCACGAGGCTCCCGGGCAACAAAAATCAATGTATGGACGTTCAGAGCAGTTTTCAAGGTTTTGTAAGACAAATCTTTCAAATGTTAGCCGGTTTAGCGCTATTGAGCCGGGCCTTCGATCAGGCGGAACCCTTGAATGATGCGGCGGGCTGCTCACTTTATGAGCGCTAACCGCGCTAAGGGACGGGGGGGTGGCAGGGGGGCTTTGGCATGGCGGCCCGGAGGAGCGTCAATTACCAGCCAACAACCGATAACCCCCACACACACACACACACACACATACACACACTTAATCTCATATCACAGACAATGTCAGCTACCACCACCATTATTCTGATTAAGTCCTTAAGCTTCCCTCTATGGGCAGGTAATGCAGCTGTACTAGAACCGACAGCTCAGATTGGTAGCACAAGAGACCCTTTCTCTCAGGCTGTGCTGGAGGATTGGGTGATCGGGAGAACAAAAAAAAAAGCAGTATCAGCGGGGGCAGTTGGAGCTAATCTACAAAAGAAATAAATAAACAAATAATGATAATAATTAAAATAATCAGAATCGTTATTATAGGTTGTATGGTTGTTTAGCTATAGGGCAGGTCAGGAAAATGCTGGCCTGCTTTTACAGCAGCATCTCCTTCTTCTGTGTAATTAACTCCGCCGTTGTTTCTTGTGGAAACTAAGTTTCAGACTTCAATTTGCACTGGCCCATCCGCTCTCTCAAAAAATCTTTCTCTTTCTTTGTTCCTCCTCCCTTTCCATGGGGTAAAACCGCATCTGGTCCCTCCTCTTTTATCCTGGTTTATGTGCCACAGGAGCAGAGGAAAAAAAAAAAACACGATAAAACAAGAAAAACAACGATCGGAAAACATACAAGATACCTTGCTGCTACTCTGAAATGTGATAACGTCTGTCTTTAAGTTATTTTTTTTTTGCATCAGCATATATGGTTTGTGTGTGTGTGTGTGTGTGCGCGTGTGTGTGCAGGTAATAAAATACTTTGGCAATTACTATTGACAGTGGCGGATAATCTTGAAGGTTGCCTCGCCTGGTGAAGATGAGTGTTACAAATCATTGGTGTGTAACAGGGCACGCGGCAGCAGGAGAGGCAGACAAGTTTCAATTTCACAATGTTGATTATCTCATTCTCGATTCGATGCATGCCTAAATCTTAGAATCCCTCAAGCAACTCTATAAACTCCCGCTTTCAAAATGCCTATTACACTTTCATACTTTTCATTGCTTCCTGAAGAGTGCCATTTCGGCAGGCTTAAATGGCAGAAAATTACACCTTTTTTTCCATTGGCCATCTCCTCGATTTCTATTAACCCGGACAAGAACAAAAGGAACCGGAACCCAATCCGACCCGGGATGAGGGTTCCGTTGTCACTCCGACCGTACCTGGGAGGCTACAGATGCTGATCACCCCCACGCCCCTACAGCCTTTGGTGGATCTGTAAAGGTGGGCCAGATTAGTGCTGTGAGATGGCTTCCATTCTATTGGCTTGAAAAAAAATAAATACATTTTAAAAAATAACCTATACAGGCAGTTCCCAGGTTGTGAACTAGTTCCATTCCATAAGTCTGTCTTTAAGTTGAATTTGAAGGTAAGTCGGAAAAATAATAACATAATAACAGAGTATATAATAATAATTATTATTATTATTATACAGTAATAATAAAGTAAATAAATACAGTATTGTACTGTACCTCTAACCAATGAACCATGGAAGCTGCACAATGTTTTCAAGCAGTAAGTGCATTCATTATTACGAACCATTGTATTTAACCTGAATTTTAAATATAATAGGCTTTATGACAGCCTGTTCCTAAGTAAGAGTTGTCCGTGAGTCGAGCATTCTTAACCTGGGGACTGTATGTCTCATTTTAAAATGTTTCTTCATTATGTCCGATTACAGTGCACAGAGCAAATCATCTTTAGCCCTTTAAAAGCTATAACCTTTGCAAAGGACTAAAAAAATGGGTCCTAACGAAGACCCTGTATGTCTTTGTCCACTTCTGGTTGTTTTTCAGGAGAACCATCCATCCTACAGCAAAAGGTTAAGAGAACCGTCCCTGCCATTAAACGTCCAGAAATTAAAAACATTGGTAAAGTGATAACTTCATTGCACAAGCAATCCTTTTTTTTTGTTTTGATTTAATCTATTCTACGCGTGGTGCCCTGTTGGGGTCAAGGACCACAATGTAGTTTCTACTGATTAAAGCTTACCAAGAGAGTGGATATGTGGATGGGGCTATTTGTGTTTCTGCATCCCTTAATGGATTCGGAGAGGGAGACGAGGGGGGAAAAAAAAGAATGAAAGAAAAAATAACGGTAAAAGCCAATCTAGGAGATAGCAGAAACATAAATTCACTGTGATAGCAGAAACAGACTACAAACATTCTCATTTCTGCGGAATTATCGCAGCGTGATAAAAGCAACATAGATGTTGTGACATGAATCCCTGTTAGCACTGGGGGGGAGGGGGGAGGGAGATGAAAGAATGTTTTCCTGAAATTATGATTGCTTGCACACCATTGATTCCCGGCTTTAATCTCATAGCATGCTCAAATTCCCCATTATCCTTTCCCGGGGCTCGGGGGGGGGGGGGGGGCAGTATCTG
>JAODKF010000038.1:6161515-6177342 GCA_026779585.1 Mormyrus proboscirostris | reverse complement strand
ACCCTGTGAGCAATTTCCCTCCGTCTTCTCTTTTGCACAACAGGCCTTGTTGATCTTAGGTCATCTACTGTGTTCCTGTCTTCCTGCTTATTTGAACACAGGAGACTTAAGCAGGGCTTCACTGCCCTCTACTGGCCAATGTGGTTAAGGCTCTTTTCTCAGTCCCCTCCTGTCTTGAGCAGGTCATGCACCTTTTATTCTGCTCATTCAGCTTTTACTACCAGGTAGTTGTCACTTTTTTTTTTTTTTTTTTTTTTAAGTAGTTATCCTGCAAGGTCAGAATTCCATGGGGGATAGCGCCTTAGGACAGAACTTGGAGAGATTATAAACAACTAACACTGGAAGATGTGAATTGTACATGGTGTCTCTTCTCCCTACACGTGCAGTGCACACTAGCCTCGATCAGAGATTCTTATGTACTGCATTCTGTGTAGTTTTTGTATTTGACATGTGTACATGTTTAAGCTCTTAAACCCTGTGACTTGGGGCTCAGGGCAGGTGGCTCTTTGTCTGCCTCACTGACTGTCCTCATGCTCAGTCCGTGTTCTATACATTGCTGATACGTTTCATATAATTTCGGGGTATGAATATTTTAAAAGCCGATTCAGATCTTTCAGCTGTTTCATAATACATATCAGTTTAATTTTGGAAGTAAATACAAAACTGCAGACTGCTGTAGGCATCCCCTGAATCCCCTGCATGTGATTTTTTTTTTTAGTGTTTAACAGGCATTAAATTTGTACCATTTTTGTTCTGTAAAATGCCTTTTGAACTAGGTAGCCACATCTATTATCTGTGAGGGATGTGTATAGGAAATGGCACCCTGTCTTCTGAGCCAGTGGTATTTGTGTGTGTGTGTGTGTGTGTGTGTGTGTGTGTGTGTGTGTGTGTGCGCACGCGTGCCTTTCTGTTTTATAGTCATTGTTTTGTCATGTATGGCGTGGTGACTCAGTGAATAGCACTGTTGTCCCATACCTCCATGTTTAGGGGTAGATTCCTGGCCCAATGACCCTTTAGGGGGTAAGTGCTTAGTGAATCAATGGATTTTATGGCAATCAAATGAATTAATATCTCGGCATGTAAGCTTTTCAGCTGGCCATGATATACCTGCTTGTTTTGCTGTCATTGCGAATGAAATGGAAATTTTGGACGACACCATTAATTCTCCTCCCTGTCTGCAGTGAGGTCAAGGAGAGGCAGCTGCCGCCGTCACCTGACGACGTCATCGTGTTATCAGATAATGAGCCCTCCAGCCCACGTGTCAATGGCCTCAACCACTGCTCCAAGGAGATGGACACGGAGCTGCTGATGGTAAGCCCCCCCCCCCCCATCCCCTTCAATCCAGTACCGGCCACTTTGGTTCTGACACACGCCCTTCGACCCAGCCCAGCCTCTGATTGCCCTGTGTCCTGTGTGCAGAAGAGCAGTCCCAGCGAGCGCGAGCGCATCATCAAACAGCTGAAGGAGGAGCTGCGGCTGGAGGAGGCCAAGCTGGTTCTGCTGAAGAAGCTGCGGCAGAGCCAGATCCAGAAGGAGGGCTCAGTGCAGAAGGTAGAGCAGCGCGTCCCGTGGGGGTCTCTCAGACCCCGGCATCCCCTCGGGCCTGTTTTCACTCTCTCTCTCTGTCTTTCTCTGTCAGTCACTCTCACACTCTCTCTCTCTCTCAGCCCGGATCGTCCGGCTCTGTGGCCACCCCACCGCCTCTGGTCAGGGGCAGCATCGCAGCCAGTAAAGGACCCATACAGGTCAGTTTGCGGCTCACATGCTCAAAACATCGAGGATCGGCTCCAAAATCTGATGGTCTGTCTTCAGTTTACTGGAGCTTCACGGGGGGCTCAACACAAACAACTCAGCCTGTGTGTGTGTGTGTGTGTGTCCGTTCGTGTTCAGTAGCTCACACAGCTGTTTGGTTTGACATTATAATCTCATTAACATAATTAATTAATAGATACCATTATATATGCCGTGAGATTATGTTGGAGCAAATTTCAGGCTCTGATGGTTAAATGACCTCCTGACCCTAGTATTCAGCTCTGTACTCACTGCTGCCATCTTTTGGAAGCTGAATGCAAAGCACAGCTCTGTATTAAAGGGCCCTTTCATTGTGTGTAGCTCCAGGCCTGCTGCGCATGCTGATACAGCCATGTCATTGGTTTATTAGTTTGTGTGTGAGTGTGTCGGCGCTCTTAAGCCTGGTCTGAATTGAATTTATAACCGCCGTAGCGGTCGCTGTCCTTGGACGTGTGGCTGTGTCGGTTTGGTGCTGTTGGATGCTGCAGCCGGCCAGGAGGCCATATGTGACCTCCGTGTGGCCGGCCGGCCGCCTCGTTAGGCAAGATGTCTGAAGGGTCCCTTGTTGATACCCCCTGATTTCTGGATAGGTGACATCAGGGCGCAGCTCAGGTGCGGTGATCCCGCCGCCGCTGGTACGCGGGGGCCAGCAGGTGCCCACCAAGCTGGGCTCGCAGAATGCCCAGATCGTCATGCCGCCCTTGGTCAGGGGCGCCCAGGTGAGACCCCCCCCCCTTTCTCTTACCTAGTTTAATTTCAGCTTAAGCTCAGCCAAACACACAATGCGAGAGGTTAGTTTGGTGTGTGGCTGCCTCAGCCCATGTCTCTGCCCCCCCCCCCCTCCCCCCAAGCAGGTCCAAGGTTTACGGCAGCAGCAGCACTCAAGCTCAGGGGGGCCGCCTCCGCTCCTGCTAGCTCCCCGTGCCAGCGTGCCCAGCGTGCAGGTACAAGGCCAGAGGATCATCCAGCAGGGCCTCATCCGCGTGGCCAACGTCCCCAACACCAGCGTCCTGGTCAACATCCCGCAGGTCACCAGCCAATTTCATTGTGTAATAATGCCGGTGTCCACCTGGGGGTGCTGTATTGGAACTGTCCTTGCAGCAATGCAATGGGAAGAACGACATAAGCAGACTCCCTTCTCCTCCCCTGTCTATTGGGACTCTAATTGGACTCCCAGTGGTAGATAGTCTTCAGAGACCCCCAGACAGTCCACATTTTTGCTTCCTCCCAGCTGGGAGCAAAAATGTGGACTGTCCGTTAGGCTGTTTAGAGGGAGCAAAGGCATGGATTGTCTGGGGGTCCTCAGGGAACGGCTTAAACACTGCCGTTAACCCTTGCGTAGTAACAGTGTGCTTTTCACTCCTCAAAGGGATCAAAATCTGGGTTGTTGTATATAGTATGACTATTGCCTCCATATCGGCAATATTCTAGAAGTCAAAATGCATTAATTTTTGGTGTATTTGATGGCTCTCCTGGTTACAGAGGCTATTGGTATCCACGTAAACAGAGGGTAAATATTAGGGTAGATAAAATCTAATTACTTTCTCTCCAAAGCACAAAGCTAGCTATTATATCTGTCCTTGGAGTGGAAACACATCCGCTGTCTTATTACGTCTGGCAGTGTGAAGTGAGATTCAGCACTAGGCTGTCTGGGCCAGAAGTTTCCTGGAAAAATAATCTTAGAACATTGCATGCTGTTTTGATGCTTGTTCCAGCATAATGCTGAGAACTAACCTTTTAGATTTGTGTGTGACACAGGTGGGGATATTTACCGGAAATGTACTGTGTAAATATACTGTTTTTGCAGTGTGTGAAATGCTGAGGAGCTGCGCGTGTGTAAAGCCAAATGTTTGTCTGCGCTTCCTTTCCGTCTAGTAAATTGGGAGTTATGAACGAGAGAGGATTTAAAATGGCAGGCATCAGAGGGAAAGTTTTTGACAACTGATAAAGGATCTGACTTATCAAGGCTCTGGGGAAAAATGCTGATTCTGGCTTGGCATGAATGGCTGAGTTATGTCGTGGTGTGGCCAACGGTCAGCCCAGGCGAACTTCCCAAAGTAGACGAGAGTAAATTTATTGTTTTGCCGCATAGTGAGCTGCCAATGAGAAATGGGGTCGGTGTGTTCTAGAACATTCTCTCCGGTCACAGGCCTCCCCGACCAACCTGAAAGGCTCCTCCGTGACGTCGCAGTCCGGCCTGGCCAATAGCGTGACGGCGGTCGGCGTGAACGACTCTCCTGCCAGCCGACAGGCGGCCGCCAAGCTCGCCCTGCGCAAGCAGCTGGAGAAGACCCTGCTGGAGATCCCGCCGCCCAAGCCGCCCACGCCTGACCTCAACTTCCTGCCGTCGGCCGCTAACAACGAGTTCATCTACCTGGTGGGCCTGGAAGAGGTGGTGCAGAACCTTCTGGACACGGTTGCCAAGGGTGCGTGGGCAGGCACTCCCTAGTGGGAGTGCAATGAAGAGTGTCTCTGTGCTGCGCTACAAAAACGAGTTCGATGGCTCATGATCTGTGTTCTCTCAAACAGGGAAGCTGCAGGTCTCTCCGGTTCCATCCACGGCTCCTGCCCCCAAAGAGCCCTTCACCTGTGCCCAGTGCAAGACCGACTTCACGTCTCGCTGGAGGCAAGACAAGAGCGGCACGGTCATGTGCGAGCAGTGCACGACGTCCAACCAGAAGAAGGTGCTGAAGGCGGAGCACACCAACCGACTGAAGGCGGCCTTTGTCAAGGCGCTGCAGCAGGAGCAGGAGATCGAGCAGCGCATCATGCAGCAGAGCCTCTGCGCCTCCCCTGCATCCAGGACCGCCCCGGCACTGCCCACTATCAAGGTGGAGCCACAGACCCTGGTGTCCCAGCAGCTGAAGCAGGGCCGGCCCTCCCCCCTGCAGCCGCAGCCAAGCCGGGGGGCTACCGTCAACCGCCATCATTCCGCTGTCAAACAGGTGACTCGTCATCACCGCTTTCATCCTCCTCCTCCTCGTCATATAGGGCCTTTGTTTAGAAGGTCCCTCGTACGGCTTTCAGTGTATCGGCACTGGTGATTTTTGAGTCCATTATGTGCTCTCGTAATGTGAAACGGCCAGGAGGTCTGCAAACTTTACTGTCTTTATGTATGCAGTAACCCTAAGGCCTGTGCTTTTATTTTCAGTGTGGTCACTTCATATCCCTCCATACGTTTTTCTCTCGATTTCTCAAAACGTGCTGATATTACAAAACTGACAGATGAACTGACGCTAGGCAACAGCATGCTTGTGTTCAGAGTATTTCTGCAAATTTATTGGCCGAATGAATTAAACGAATTTAAATGATGCAGGTTTAGGTTTAGGGTTGCTTAAGGTTCTTCCACTGGTCGTCAAATGAAGTGTTTCGTGCGTAGACTGTGGCGAATGACACGGGTATTCCGTGTGTGGGTGGTCAGTTTGTGTGTTTTTGTTTTTGCTTTTGGGTGTCTTTGGGTTGTCTGCCTTGTTACGGTTAACAAATCGGGTGGGGTTATACGGCGGATGAATAAAGCAGCATACGATCGACACTGAGCAAATGAAGGTGAACATGGCGGCCTGCCGGTATATGACACGCTCCTTCATTCCTTGGCAGAGCCCCGGGCAGCTCTCCCGGAGCACCCAGCCCGTGGGGGGGCGAGCGGCGACCCACTCCATCTCACAGGCCGCGCAGCTCCAAAGCACCGTCAGCGCTGCGGCGCTGGTCAGCCGGCCAGGTAAGCATGCTGTGCACGCAGGGGGAAAGATCAGCAGCAGCCGCAACGCCGCCGTCGACACCTGGAGGAAGCGGAGCGCCGCAAGCCAAGGTAGATCCCATCCTCCGCCCGGCATACACCCTTTAACGTGTGCTATATGGCCAAAAGTATGACGACACCCCGATTTAATTAGAGGAATCGCCTTAAGCCACACCCATTGCTGACACAGGGGTGTAATTCAGCGCACAGTCACGTGGTCTCCTGGCACGTACATTCGCAGCAGAGTGGGTGGATGTGCCAAAGAGGTCGGTGACTTTCCACTTGTCGAAAAAATGGTGTCCTGCCCTGTTAGAGCTGCCCGGTCAACTGCAAGGGAAGTGCTTGTGAAGGACAAAAGGTCTGGGAAGATGTTCAGTTGAGCTGTGGTGAGTCACACAAATTCACAGAAAGGAACCAGATCATCCAGCATCTATACCCAACCTGATTGGCAGGAGATCCCACCAGCATCTAACAGGCTTCCCAGAACAGTACAGGCTATTATAGCAAATGCGGGCTGACCAGCTTCATATTAAATATCCTTGGTTTCGGATTGAGATGTTGGAAAAGCTGGTGTCTGCATACTTTTGGCCATATAGTGTATTTTTAGGCCTCCTTCATCTAGGGCCACTTTAACCCACATCGAGTGTGTTCTGCTTCTTTCATCTCCAAACTTCTGCCTCTTTTACTTTGCTGTGTCCTGGATGTTGGTCTTTGGGGAATGACTCCACTGATTCCAGTTCATGACCACACAGTTGTCAGCCTCCTGTATCAAAGACCACTTGAGTTTCTTGTGTTTAAGGCTGTAGCTGTAGTCCTCCATTATTGTGTGCACCATCTGAGACTACAGATCAGATTCTTCAGATTTCTGACCAAGGCTGGTATTCAGTTCCTGCACACATGACCACTCTGTATTTGGGCTGACATCTGCTTGGCCTATTTCTGTGTGGTTTTTCAGCTGATCACATGTCGTTTGGTTTCCGGTTCCTGTGTGGAGAGGTTAGAGGCACTGAGAAAGATTGTTGTTGTTCTGCAGGAGTGACTATGGCCTACGTCAACCCCAGCCTCTCACAAGTGCACAAGAGCTCTTCCGCTGTGGATCGTCAACGCGAGTATCTCCTGGACATGATCCCCTCTCGCTCGATCTCCCAGACAGCGAACACGTGGAAATAATGCAAATGCTCCTTATTAATGAAAATAATAATAATAGCTGTCATCATTACCAATTACCAACATAACAATCTACAACCCCTGGTTACAAGCCTGGGATGGCAAACTATCGACCAATAAATTGACTCCTTCCTCTATACCTTTGCCCGCCATGACACCAGTCTCCAAGTGGAATGTTGCAAAGTTGTATGAGACAGTGAAACTTGATCCTGGGCTCTTGGGATGTTTTATTCAAAGAAAAATTGATTAGAGGAAATGGACCTTGTGAAATTCCTCTTTGTTGGCTGTGACCATCTGCAGGCATATTTTTACGACCTCGCCGCTTCCCCTGCCATCCATTGGGAGGAGCTTAATCAGCCAGCCGAGTGGCACACGGAGGGAACCACTCACCTTGGGTCACACGGCGCCCGCCCAGATGGACCGACCAAGATCCTCTTGGACAATAGTGGCCTGCGGTGGCAAGAATGCGAATAGGACGGCGGGGATTTCGGCTGGGTTTTAGTGGACTCAACAGAATGCTAGACTGCTTCAGCTTTGCAAAAACAAATGTATATTAAATGGAGGGAAAAAAAAGTCTATAAACAAATGTGCTGCCTCATGTTAAATTGACATCACACAGAGCTGGGGAGGATTCTTGTTTATTTTCTGAGGTTATTGTACATGACTGAGTTACAGTCCCCCCCCCCCCCAATCTGTGAAATTAGTAGGTTTTGTTCTTTCCTGTTTCGGAACCCTACATTGTTGAAAGGATTTATTACAGAATTTCCACCACTTGATGGGGCTATTTCACATTTGCTTCGTTTCCCAGTGAATTTTTATTTTTGTATCTAGATTAGGATAACCCTCAGACAACAGGAAGGTAATATCTGAAACATAATCCATACTAGATATTTTCTGCTCCTTTTTCAGCTGTGTGACTAGATGCTAAAGCTGAAAGAGGGTGGGGCACCTTTTTTTTTTTTTTTTTTACCCTCCAATATCAGGTGATTTGAGGGTGTGTGTGTTGAAAATGACGACTGAATTTCTGGCCTCAGTTAATTTTGTTTTCCAGTGGCTCCTCTGCTCCCGTTATACTTGAACAAAAGACTAATGGACACATTTTGGAATGTAGCTCTGTGGACCCTCGTCACACGGCACCCCTGGTTCTGCGCGTCATCCGGAAGGGATTTCCTAGCCAGCACTGACCGTTGGTGTATAATATATTGCCGTGGGTGGGTGGAGGGGGGCATCGCTTTGGGCAGCGCGTGGGCGTGTATCGCGGAGCCGCTCGCGCTCTTCCCTGTGCTTCACCTGCGACTGCCATGGTTCCCAGACTCTTGAATTCACTTGCTTTACATCTTAAGCATAAACGAAAATAAAACAAAGCTTAGATTTTTAAAGTTGCACATTTTGTCTGCGTGCAGCTTCGTTTTTGATTTGTGTTCTTGCTTTATTTAAAAAAAAAAAAGAAAAAAAGAAAAGAAAAAAAAATGAAAAAAGAAAAAGGGAAAAAAATGTCCAGCTTTTAAACCGATTTGATTTCGTCTGGCAGTGCACTCGCTTGTTGTGGGATGGTGTGTTACGGGTTTCTTTGGTCAGTTGGTTGCTGTTATGTTTCACTTCAATTCCATTCTTTCTTTTGTACATTCTTTAAGCTGTATGGAAATTTGCCCCCCCCTCCCCTGCGGGGCGTTGCCTGCCACCATCTCACACCATTCCATTTCCTTGGGGTGCTAGTACTGCACACCGCATTGCACCCTCCTCCGTAAGGATTGTTAAGTAATGTTTCAATTTGTTTTTTCCCCTGCTCTATCGAAGTAATAAACTAATTTTAACCCCTTTGTTTTCTGTCAATGTTGGTCCATAATTTCATTGCTCTTCTTGATGATTTTTGCCATTGTATTAAGTCCTGATAAAACAACTTGGACGGTCAGACCCAAGCTTGATGCTCGTCTGATTGGTTAACTTGTCACATGGCAGTCTGGGGCAGAAGTGAAATGCTTCATTGATAAAAGTCCTAATACTAGACCAAGGTGCCCCAATCCTAAACCTGTAACCCCTGAAACGAATGTCAGTCACGGCCCAATTTTTGCCAAATGGAGTGGGTGGGTTCCCACTCAGTAATTTTATCACATTTTAAAATGGATTTTTTTTTTCACGTTTAAAATGGAATTCATCCTGTGACCACTTGAGAGCTTCCAGAGGTCGTCACTCCCTGTAGTATTTTTTTTTTTCTGCATACTCTGAATTTGTAACTTTAACCATACCATAACTTGTAAATGTGGCGCTTTTACGACAAAGGTTTTAAGAGAAAGGAAATGAATATTTTGTAAGCCTCCTTGATTTCATAGTAGCTGTGGCCACATGCATGTCACTGATGCAGTGAATTTTGCCTAGAGAACCTCTCAGCTGCTATACAAGAACTTTTCGGATATCCCAAGTGGAAGAGTTTAAGTATCTTGGGGTCTTGTTCACGAGTGAGGGAGGGATGGAACGGGAGATTGACAGGCGGATCGGTGCGGCGCCAGCAGTGATGCGGGCGCTGCATCGGTCTGTCGTGAAGAAGGAGCTGGGCCAAAAGGCAAAGCTCTCGATTTACCAGTCAATCTACGTTCCTACCCTCACCTATGGTCACGAGCTGTGGGTAGTGACCGAAAGAACGAGATCGCGGGTGCAAGTGGCCGAAATGAGTTTTCTCCGCAGGGTGGCTGGGCTCTCCCTTAGGGTGAGGAGCTTGGTCATTCGGGAGAGACTCAGAGTAGTCTCCGCATTGAGAGGAGCCAGATGAGGTGGCTCGGGCATCTGCTTAGGATGCCTCCTAGACGCCTCCCTGGTGAGGTGTTCCGGGCATGTCCCACTGGGAGGAGGCCCCGGGGAAGACCCAGGACACGTTGGAGAGACTGTCAAGATCCAGTCAAGATCTCTGTGTAAACTGATCTTATTTATTAAAAATGGTTACACTTTTGAAAGATAATACACATCGGTCTGGTTGCGATATATATTTTTGCTGGGGAGCATAAATCAAATCCATGATATATATATATATAATGTGAGTAAAACATCCTCATTTTCTTCTGCATCAGGAGGTTAAACAGTGGAAGCCTATCCAGCACCTCACCCTTCTCCCGGAAATTAAAGGGGTGGTTCACACCAATACTGAAATATGTACCTTTTAGAAGGGTTTTAGTGCTATCTACTCATCTAGGTTGTTCTGTTGGGCGTTACCTAGTTTTAGAGATATCGGCTGTAGAAACGTCATGGTTCTCGCGAATGTAATAGGGATGCATAGTGTTCTTTCTGTGGTGATTAAAGCGCAAGGAAAATAATTTGAAAAATTCAACAACAATGATCTTGCCAGAAATCATGGCCCAGATATTGAAGATCATCCGCAGTCTGGAGTGAGCAGTTTAATGTACGAACTATTTTCTTCTGCCGAACTCCACACACTGATCATATCACTGCGCAGAAGATACCGTGCGCGAGCTCCTATCGTATGCGCAGTGATATAATCGGTAGGCCTACATGGAGTTCGGTTGAACAAAGTAATTCATATATTAAACTGTTCACTTCAGGGTCTGGATTAGCCTCAGTGACTGGGTCATGATTTCTGGTAAGAGACATTGCAGTTGATTTTTTTTTTTCCCCAAATGTATTTTTCTGGCACTCTTACCACAAAAAATGCAATTCACTCTCATTAGGCTGGAGAGAAGCTCGATATTTATACCGGCGATATTTCCAGAACTAGGCAACTCCCAGCAGAACAGCCTAGTTGTATGGGTAGCACAATGCCCCCCTAAAACATATCTTCAATCTGTTTTGAGGTGATCTGCCCCTTTAGTATGCTTGGGAAAAGTTGAAGTCTGAGAAGAGCTGGATGCGCGGACTTCATTGGTAGTGGCGACGTCACATACTGCAGGGTGTGCTGGACATCTTGCTAGATTGAGTTCTCCAGGCAGCACCCCTCAGGAGGAGTAGGGGAAATGAAACATGCAATTAGTCAAAGTGCCCCCATAGGCACTATAGGCAGTGCTAAAAGTTAGGTGAGTGCAATATGAAGTGCGGTGTGTAAACTCCGGCAGATATGGCTATGGCAGCATAAGTAGGAGGGAGAGGCAGGTGCGAATGCAGGCAAGGGGAGTCCCTGAAATGTCAGCACTCCAATCCCACAAGCGATGTGAAACTAGAGTGACAGCACTGACAGGTCAGTTTATCCAAAGCCAATGGCACCGATCCCCACCCAGCTCTACACCTCAACTGGGAATGAGGACTTAGCTAGAGCTAGAACTAGTGTCCCTATAAGCTAAACTAAACAAGTGTGTTTTTAGTCTAGACTTGAATATCGTGAGCCTGAAACCCGCACATCCGGTGGAAGACCATTCCACAGCTGAGGAGCTCTATAGGAGAAAGCAGCCTGCCGTAGCTCTTTCTGCCCTAGGTACTAGTAACCCATACTGTATTTGCCTGGATCCGCCACTCGGTGGCGGTAGATCCTTGGTCTGGGACATGCTGTATATTTGGTTAACGCCGGAGTTTGCCGAAGCAAGACACTGGAGGCCGCTTCCATCACAATGTAATTCCATCAATTTTTGTCTTCTATTGATCCATAGACATGTGCGATCTTGACATATTAGACTTTCCCCCAAATCCTAAGCGGCTTGGCCAGAAAGGTGCTTTTTTGATCCTGAACTGTGTACTTGTGCGAATGGGCAGGTTTTATATCCGAGAATCTTCCCTCCCCCAGTGCTGTATCTGATCTGTAGCCCGTTTCTCCTAAATCTTTTTCTGTTTGCATTTTCTTGACCGTTGTAAATATATAGCTGATATGTTGGACTTGATGTAACGATCAATATTTTAGACGAGTTTCCCTCCCTAGACTACATCCCAAAAACGCTGCTATTAGTTGCGTTAATACCTATAGTTAGACCTTAATTTGACCTGCATATTGGTAAGGATATTGTTAGAGTAGGATTTCAAAAGAAACATCAACTGATTAAGTGCCTCACATTGCGATGTAGACGTATTTTTTAAGATTCATTGCATGGACTGTATTTCAGAAGGCAATTAAGCTGTTCTGTGGATTGAGGCACTGACGTCAAATAATACTCAATTGTATGTTGTTGCACTGCTCGATTTTAAAATCATCGTCGGTGTGTTGCTAGGCAACACCGTGCATATTTTGCACGTTTTCTTTCACTCTCCACCAGCTTTCTCACATTTTGTGCCATCGAGCAATTAGTTTATTCTTAAATTAAAGGTTACCCTTAGTATGGCCAACTTAAATCGCATGGGAACCTTAAAGTGACATTACCTGAACATTATACCACGCTTTGAACTCAAAATGTCGGTTATGACGTGGCCTGACATATGAAAAAAAAATCTTTTTTATATGAAAAAGATTCATGTTTCACCCGCAACATGTTTTTTTAAATACATTTATAAAATCAGCATGAATATTTTTGTGTGCCTATTACACGATACAGGAGGAGAAATGTTCTGTGGACAAAATCGGTAAAAAGCTATTTCTGAACCTTGTGTATGTAATTCCTTGTCTGGTTAAAAATAAGCGCAAGTCTTGTGACAGTTATATACAGTACTATGCAAAAGTCTTAGGCAGTCGAAAGAAAATAGTTTTACACCAGCATTTAAACAATTATGTCTGTCAAAGTTTGTCAGCCATTTCAAAACCTCTCCTAAAGTCGCCTTAGTATTTGCAGCAGTCATTCAATACACCCATATATTTATATCTACAGTATTTGGCAGACACCCTTAGCCAGAGCGACTTACATAATTGCTTAGATGTATTTTGAAACTCGATCATTAGCCTACTATGTTTGGCTAATCAATACCTCTTTGAGTTGTTTAACTAAATTAATTAATTGAACTGGTGGCGAAATTTTAATGTTTACGTGGAATGGCTGCGAAGTCTGAGGAGAAGTTTGGGAACTGAAGCAGTGTTCTATCTATCCAACAGGATGTCAGTAACTGGAGAACAGAAGACTTGTGAATCCACATTTAGTGGGCAGTGCGTTCTAAAGAACTTCTCACTGTAATTAGGAGAATTTTTACTGCCGTTACTGAGACCACCAGTTATAACCTGCTACTTGATGGAATATCCATTCATCTTTGAACTGCTCACCCTGTTCAAGGTTGTGGGTTATGGGAGTATGTTAACCAAAATAACTAAAATTTACAGAAGCAGAATAATACAGAATAATAAATTTAGATGAGTAACATAATTTCAACTTTTTCTGCGTTTTTCTGAGTATTAAAAAAAGAATCTCCTTCACTCTTTGGTTTCATGCTTTTTTTAAAATTATCATTCCTTTGGGATAAATTGCTTTTTCCCCCACTGGTAAAAATAAACTTCTGTATAGTTGTCAGTGAATCGACTTTTTCTGCTTTTCAGTGTCCTCACAAACCTGCTTTATGTATAAGGCGACATTGCCATTACATCGAGTGACCACAAGGTGGCAGGCAGCGATACGTACATTTCCATTAAGAGACGGGAGAGTCGCACACACACACCTTTCATTTATATTTCAGTACACGGTATAAAAATGAAATTATTTAAAAATGTTTGTTATATTTCATTGAGGGGGGGGTATTTTGTTCAGGTCATCCTTATCGTGAAGTGTTTTTGGATGATTGTATCGCTCTGTCCCCATATCCAGGGCTATTCCGTCCCACTGACTTAGTGACTTCCAAATTTCTGTAGTGTATGATTGCCTTCTGATGGGCTGCCACGTGGGGTACCTGAAAAGCCTGAGCTTCACCTTGAGAGGGGTGACTGTTGATAAATGCATAGAAGAGGAAAATAGAATTCTGGGATACCTGATCTTTAACTGTACATGTGAGTAATACATGCGGTATTATTGCATGAATGAGATTCTACTTTCATTGCATCACAGCATTAATAAATATGGGGAATCCCCCCTGTGTGTAAAACCATACCACCTGTTACTTTTATGCAGGGCTTGTATTTTAATTGAACCAGTTTGTAGCAAATGTAGTACTTTGAAAATCTACCCTTCAACATTTGCCTGGGTACCTCAATTTGGCAAACTATCTAAATTATTGATCTAAACAGGTTTATGTTTTGGCATTATTTATCACATATTGTAAGTAGTTTAGATTTAGGATGAGAAGTATTATTAGTATTATTAATACTAATATTGTTATTAATAATGATGATAATAATAATAATAATGATATTTAACATTAATGGCTTCTCAGTACAAGCAATCCGCTCTCCAGTTTCTTCAGGTTTCCCTCTTCTGCTTCTGCAGGCTGCTGTGGACCAAGCTGTGCATGGTGCTCTTGACCAATCAGCTTGCTTGCACCAGATCCTCCTGATTCTTAATTGGTCAGCTTTGCTGGCTGCGAAAGCTCATATACACTCGCTCTCGCGCACACACACAGAGGTACTTCTACTCGAGAGCAAGCCAGCACAGACGGGCAGAGAGGAAGACAGAGAAAGCAGGAAGAGCATCACACGGGACTTGCTGTTCTCTGCCTTGCCTAAAAGCCTTTGCTCAGAACTATCCCAAGCCATTACAGATCGGCAATATGAACCACAGCTCCAATGATCCAGACTCTGAGCCCAATGAACCCCTTCGGTACCTCAGGTAAGGAAGGATAGTGCAGAAGAGAGAGGGAGGTTACTGTTACTGGGCAGTCGTCACCAATATGAAGTACTGGCAATGAATTTTTCTTGAATTGTGCTGAATTGCTTTGTATACGTATCTACAGTATGGTTCGGTTTTGATAGGAAACAAAGTTAAGACTTGGCAAAATGTTGCAGAAGGACAGAAAGTTTCAGTGGCGTCTGAGTTATTATCGCAGAAGATGTCAGTGTGCGCATGGTATTAACAGTGGGATGGATGGCAGGAGATGCTGTACGGCATCTGCAGAATGTGTGCGAAGCCCTGAGGTTGGGCAGAGTGGTTCTCCTCGGTTTGCTTGTTCCCCAGGTCTGCCCTGAGCTCGGGAGCGAGGAGAGCCGGCCATGCTTTTTGTGTGGGTGGGATCCGTTTATCCGCGGGACGTCTATCTGTGACGGTATCATGAAAACAACAACGCACATCAAAACAGAGGGTGTTCCTCCTCTTTGAGAGCTACCTTTGGGTTTGTTTAATGCTTAGAACGTGATGAGATGCTGGTTAGGTTCCCCAGTACTGTGGCATAGACCAGTGTGGCAAATCATCCATCCATCCTCCTGGCAAATAAATATGTTGTAAATACATTGTCAAATCATATGTGGTTAACTCTTAACTAGAAAAGCTTAGCTAGTCTTAGCAGTTAGTGTCTGCCGTTTATGCAGAGTCAACATGCACGTATATAAGTGTGTCCTCGGGTCTTTGGCATTGTATTTGCGTAAAGCTCTTTGGAGAAACCTGTGCTAGCACCAAAGCTCTGGGGGGCATTCCCAATCATACACCCATAAGGCCGGTCATGCTCGCCTTCTCGGGTCTTCTGCTTCTGGAGTCAGGTTCTGACCAAAAGCCTGACTCCTGCACCGTGGAGAAGAAGCCCCCGGCCCCCCCGCTGTCTCTCACCACCCCTGCATGCATGAAACAGGCTGCGCTTTTACGCCTCTCCCCAGTCAGTCAGACTGAAATAGTTCCTCTTCTGCGTGGCCCCTATACCGGGACGCGTTCTTTATTGTGCTAATCACACACACAGCACCCCTCTCTAGGCTCAGCATCGGGCATTTCGGGGCGACAGAGACTTCACAGTGCTGCAGGCTGGGGAGGGAAGCCGGCCTCTTAAAATCCTAACGCTGGCTAATATAAGGACAGCTGAATAATTTGCATAAGCATGTAGTGAAGAACATGCAGAAAATAACCCCAAAGGTGCCTTCAGTGCTTCGTCTGTGTGATGTAGGAGATTTGCCAGATTGCTGTGATTTTTTTTTTAAAAAAAAAATGTTTTCCTCCCTCAGAAGTGTCTTTCATGTTCAGTCACCATATTCGTGTTTTAATCAGTGTCTCCCTGTGTTACCTGGACTGTATGTGGCAGAAATGAATGGCAGGGCAGGAGAATGTCTCTGATCACGTGACACATATGAGATCGTTCAGACTTCATTCACACTTCCTGAATGCACGAGGGGGATTTTCTAGTGCCACCCCCCACCTGGGTCGGTACCCCCCGCTAC
>JAODKF010000038.1:6122932-6144085 GCA_026779585.1 Mormyrus proboscirostris | reverse complement strand
GGGGGGGGGGATCTCCCTCTCAGGGAAACAACTGGCAGGGACATCGAGCTTTGCGCTCTCCTTTTAAATCCTCTCACCGCCCCCGCCACACATCACAGGATAACGTTCCCTTAGTCAGAGGGACCGAGAGCATGAGGACAAACAGCCTTTCCTTAAAAGCAAAGACTTCACTGAGCTTGTGCTAAAACCTACGGTTAGTCATCGGTAGCTATTCTCCTGGTTGCAGATCTGGGACGTCGTAAACGCCATGTCTTTGTCTGTTCGCCCCGCCAGAGCTCGCCTTGCTGAAGGTAGCAATCGCAACGAATGACAGACACTCTGTCTCCACCCTATGACCGGCAAAGATTACCAGGAGGCTACATGCTAATCTTCAGACAGCGTCCTCCCATCCCAGGCGGGGACAGCACACGGCACTGAGAGCCTGACAGGGGTGTCGCTCAAAGAGGAGACATATCTGAGGTACCCAAAAAGGACCACCGGCTTTTAAATTAAACAGAACATATTTCATTAAGGAACAATAAGCAGATATCTATCAATGTGGATTTCTTCTCTCTGCAGAACACTTAAAAAGTTTGCAAATGTTACACAGCCCCGATCAAAAAAGCCCGGAATTGATAAATCATAATAATTTTCAATACTTTATTGCTTCAATACACAAAGGCACCAGACAATTGCCGAAGAAGCCCTCAGGGAGCCAATTAATCACTCGGGGCCGCAACACTTGAAGAATCCTGGGGAGCCTCAGAACACCTGAACACACGTCGCTCCGAGTCGACGGGAAGTCCCCGGTGACTGTCTCAACACGCCCTGCTTGGTGAAAGATCGCCTTTGGCCAAGGCTGGGTGGGGGAAACAGGCATCTTCCAGCATGCCTATAAAAACAGACCCACTCACCTGCAGCCTGGAAGCACCTATAAACCTCTGGTGGGGACCCACCCCCCCACCCCCAGCTCAGAAATCAAAGGAGTCAGCAGAGCACAAGACGACATGCTGCTGTTGTGCGACTCGCTGATCCTACGCAGGCGTGCGAAGCAGTCAGAACATTAAACGATGACTTGTCCTTCAGAAGAGTCAAGAGTCAAACAGGACAGCTTCGACTAATTAACGCCTCGGAGGCCGAATAAAGCAGCGCTTCCAGCTATCTGTAGGCACAGCCTCGAACCCACTCTCGTCTAGGAGAGGAAATGAGGAAGACAGGATCCAGATGTTAACCGCACTGAACCTGCATTTTCGCTAGCCTGTCTAATTACGAAAAAAAAAATTTAACTTTCAAAATGAAAATCAGAGTTGGTGTTCCACTTAGGGAGAAGAAATATATGGGCGCCACGTGTAAAACGGGGCAGGAACAGGGAGACACTATACTTTATGGGTTTGATATGTGCAACGTATGTCAGCAGGATAATTATTTAATGACCAATTTAAGGACGAACATTTTAGCCAGACATCTGCCGCTCGCTCCAGGTATCCGTGTGATAATCAAAAACACACGCACGCATGCGTGCATGCGCACACACACACACACCAAATCATGCAAAACGGAAACAGCCTTTGATCTACAAGGATTAAACTCTGACCGCATCTCCGCGACGACGGTGAGATGAGACGCAGCTTAACCTGATGGCAGTAACTCAATGAAAAAAGAAAAGCACCAAAATAAACAAAATCCATTTGCATTCGTTTCTGATCCTTCAAAAGCGTCACGAGCAAAGACTTATGCAAGTGTTTATTCGCTGCTTAAGTACATCCATTGCAGGAATGAAAAACAATGGAGGGCAATCATTAAAATAAACATAACAAATGCTTTGACCCCAGCTGTGATTTAAATGCATATGGGGGGGGGGGGGGAGATAGCTCCTAAGCGTGGTCTCTCTCAGCACTTGTGAGGGGGACACACCCACTTTGTTTTGTTGCTCTAATTGCCTTAATTAGAGACTGAGCCCTCGGATGGTGATTTCTGCATGTGGCTCCACCTCTTCCTGGATTACCTCCAGTCATGATGCCCGGCACTTGAATGACAAAGGAAGCCAGCGAATGAAAGGCCTCGGTGGTCACGATACACAGTTTAGCCATTCAGGAGGAATGCAGGCCTCTCAGAAGGCCTGCTTTAAGTGCTATTACAAACAACAGGCCCTGACTTTTGAAAAACATGTTCATATAAACGCAGTATATGATGCGAGCGAGAGGAAGGCTGCCTACCAGCGTTAAACCAACCTTCCATGGAAGGGAGGAGCCTTTTCTGGTCATCTTGGGGATCTAACACACGAAAATCCAAAAAGCATTCGAAGAAGAGCCACAACATCAAATTGAAAAAGCACATCGGTTTCTCGGATGCATCAGTGCCTGAAGAGCACACGCACACACACAATGACGCAGAAAGACCCCGGAGCCATTGCAGTTTTATTTGGGTATTGATCTATCGCCTTCAGAGATGACTTTCGATTTCTCCCACTTGCCAATTGCTCAATCTTATTAAGAACCAAAGATTTCCAATTGTGTTAGAGCAGCAGATTAACAAAACTGATGAGGGAAAAACAGACAAATGGTCTAGTGGAGGACAAGGGGGGGGCAGGGGCAAAACGACGTATATTGACTGAAACATTGACACGTGACATTTTCAAATCCTGCAAACATATTTTGCCAAATGACTGTTTCAATAAAGTGATTAAAGTGCTCAAGGGGCTTTAATGAGATCCCTGTCAGAGATCATAGTGACCTGGGAAGAGCGACGAGTCACAGGACATCTTCACTCTGCTCTGCACCTCCCTCCAGCCAGGGAAGCGCCCGCAACCCAAGGCATTTACAGGAATCCCTGACTCACCAGGGCCCAGCAGACCTGCACATCTAAAGATGAACGACGAGGAGTCACATGGTACGGAAGCATGTCGCACACGGCCCATCAAATAAACACGCAGCCAGGCCATGACCAAGAGTAATGCACACTGAAGTCTTAGCAGTAATTTATACATTAGTCCGGCGTAACGTATTCTGAATTTCCCCCTTTAAAATTGAACTTTGTCAGTTTTTAACTATTGACAAACTCCTCTGATGACATCTAACCCCAGGGCCCTTAGAGAAAATCTTCCAGTGCCATCTAGGAAGCAACTTGTACAGGCTTGGACACTTCAATGATGTTTAAAAATCATATCAATTTTTAAAATCTATTTTAGCAGACGCTTTTATCCAAAGTGACATACATGTTTTGTGCAAGCAGGGTTCCTGGAACAATTGATGTTAAAGGCCTTGCTCCCGGCCCCAACGACTCACATTCTCTGCTGCTCGTGATTCGAACCAGCAACCATCTGATTACGGTGAGCATCATAACTAGCCGGACCACACATACATACAGCCAACCAACTGGACGTATTAGTTATTTGTGGAAGTTGCTTGTGGAATTCACAGTTTACAGTTGGCAGCCTCCTCTTCAAATTTACACCTCTCTACTCTCGAACGGGGATGATTTAGGGCGGAAATGGTGAGGGCCGTTTTGCTCACGACAAGTCCCATGTCAGGAGAGAGTCATTCAATGGCGCAAAGGCGGCAAGAGGCACAACACAGGGAGGTACAGAACCGGCAGTTTCTCCTCTGTAGAATGAAATGCTACAGTTTATTCTGTGGGTCAGTCAAGACGTTTAGGCTGAAATAAAGGATCGACAAGAGAGAGTCTGTCATAGGCACAGTGAGGGATCAGAGTCGGCTCACAATCCTGTGTTGATGTGCTGGTCTAACAGCGGTGGGTTGGTTTTAAGGATCAGCAACAGATGAGGAATAAGGCAGGACAGGAAGGGCTGGATTCGTCTTGGTGGAATATGAACGGCATTTAATTCACCCAATAGGCAAGTAAATGGTGCTATAAAAAGACAAAGAATGAACAACTTCACTTTCACAATCTGAAAGCAAGTGATGAATGCTGTAGACGCTGACCCCCCCCCCCCCCCACAACAGCCAGCTACATTTGTCAAGAGTGAGAGTGACCTCATCCAATTGGATTCCCCTTCGTAATCTTACACGAACTGGACAAAGTGTCATCCACAGCAGCTCTGAGTCGATGGTATACAGCCAGTATTTCTTGCAAACAGCCGTCCGGAAAAAGGTTAGCAGTTTAAGGGGGTCTCTAGGTTATATGACACAAAGAGATTTGGCCAAACTAGCACCTTAATGTAGTATTATGCTTGAAAAATGGCTTCTTCGTTTAAGGGTCTGTGAGCGCTATTGGAGGTTAGTGAACAGCCAGGGCATTCCTCTCTAAATGACAGGAGGGGTGAAAGTATTTGTCACAAAAAACAAAAAGGTTTCGGGTTTGAGTTCCCAGAGGGTCCCAGTCTGAGTAAACATCCATCTGTATAATTAGATTACAGTGTTTCAGCTGAACTCGCTCTGGTTAGAAGGTGTTTGCTAAGCAGCTGAAGAACAAACGTTGGATTATCACGACAGAACCCCCCCCCCCCCCAAGCCCAAGGCTGCAGGCGTGCATTTTCCTTGGTGCCCAGGTGCTGTGCTGGTAAACAATCCCCACACCCCCCACTCTGTTAACCCCCCATCTACTGCTAAGGCAAGAGATTTGGAAAGCAGTGCCAGGCTCGCAACCACGCAACGCAAATTACAGAGTAGATTAAAAAAACAGAAACACGGGAAGGGGGGGCTGCAGTAATTACAAGGCTCCCCTTTCTGTACAACACTGTCTATCTTACAACAGAGATACCTGAAATGGATCCCACTCTGGGAACCTTCCTCTGTGCTTCCAGCGACCCCCCCATGCTGATAACATGGGGTCATCCAGGTAGATGTCGCAAAGACCCGTCCATTCCATACACAGAACCTGATCTCCATCCCACACTGGAGAGAGGAGCCATTAACACAGATTTCTGGGTGGGGGGGCCTTGCTTAAATAGCCACACTCCCATACTCTAGCACGCCATCATACTATTCTTGCCACTTTTACAAACTCAGGGCATCTGTTCGGCTAGAAGCCCCCTCGTAAGAGCCCCCAGCTCTGATCGACTGCCAGCATTTCCTGGGTGTGTGATTACACGAGCTAAAAACTCCTGTATCGACATTTTCCTGGGTTACTCATTTCGTATACATGTCCATACATTTTTTACGCTACAGAATCCGCATGACCTACAAACCATTCACAAGTCTAATTCTCCTTCCCCTTTAAATTAACATTTCAATTAACCCAAAAATAACCCATCATTTTCATTTCACAAGCCCAGTAATATTTTGGCATTTAAGCTTTTGCTTTTTCTCGATAGGTTTTTTTTTTTTTTTTTAAATTCTTGTCAAGCCTCTGAATGACTCACCAGGAAGCTCAATTACAACATCAGACAATACCGTACATTCTTGAGAAAATGTGCACCCAAACGAAGGAAGTCATACCTTCTGATTTACTCATGACTGTCACTTCCTGCTGTCGCTGCCTATGGGAGTCAGCTGTCTAAAGGGAAGCCTATAGCAGTGCTTCTCAGCCCGGTCCTCGTGGACCCCCAGACAGTCCACGCTTTTGCTCATTCACAGTTCTCTACCAGACAGTCCATATTTCTGCTACCAGGAGCTGGGAGGCAGCAAAAACGTGCACTGTATAGCGGTCCTTGGGGACTGGATTGAGAAAGACTGGCCAATAGAACAATAGTCTCCAAGCTGGCTATTCTGCACTGCTTCTCTCAGAAACCGCACTTAAGGAGATGTGCAGCCAGGCCATCCACATAATAAAGGAGGCTGGTTCCTCCCCCTTCCCCCCTGCATTGACAAACACAGTCATCTGTCATCACTGATTCAACTGCTTACACAATAAGAGCAGGATATCCAGGTTAAAAATATCACAAGGCCATCCCAGACTCTGACATCTTATTTTTAAATCATTCATGCTTAAAATATACCTTTGAAATAATACTTCAAGGAAACAGACCCTACAACATGAATATTGATTTCGGTTTGCAATTAGAAGTACAGTCTCCTCGAACAGGGCTTTTGTATACATTTCAAAGAAAAAAGAGCCGAAGAAACTGTCATAGTTAAAAGCACCATTATCGGGGCAATGTCAATTTATTTAACAACCTCGTAATTGATCAAAACGACAAGTCATGTGACCCGCTCAGCAAATGTCACGAGCTGCTGAGGGTATGGTGTGCATATTAACGCCTGCAGAAAAATGCGTATAGGCGATGCATTCAACTAACAACCTCCCTCTCATGCTAAGAGCACATGCGTTCAAAAATGAACGTGCAAGACAAGCATGCGAGGCAGTTTCCATGGCGTTTTGAAATTGGGACCTTCGTTATCTCCGAAACGTATACGTAGAGATAGGTTTGGCTTTGTAGAAGGCGGTCAGGATGAATAACAGGCAAGACTGGGTTTAACCGTTAACGCATGGAGACAGCTGCAGCGATACCGGCGCAAAAGCCACATGACGCGCCGTCCTGACAAACCAGACCTTCTCGTATCCTTAAACCCAACCGAGATAAGACATGAAAGCAGCACAAACTGCCCCCCCCCACCCTACTCACCAGCTGCTTTGTACAGGTGTATACGTGCCGCCAGTACAGTGTTGAAATACCAAACGAGCATGCTGTGAACTCCTTTTTAAAAACACAAATTCAACCACAGAGACGATCATATCGCGAAGAATAATGCCTAATAAAGAAAGATCCCAATTACCTGAGTTTCCGTTAAACTCTCCAAGGCTTGCATTACAGACTGCTCCGGTCTTGATACTTGGGACTAACGGGGGTGGGGAGGCACAAAAACAAACCAGTTACCGGACAGGCCTCGTGCAAAGAGTTAAAAGACTGCCACAGCAAGACGACAGCAAGGTGACATTTCATCATAGCGCAGTGAAACATTGCTTCTCCACAGAGGCGTCTTACCATTAATCCTGCTTCAACAGTTGGTACGAGGGTAAGCCTACTCCCATCAGAGATGCCCAAGTCCTGGAGTTTTCCTGTACTGAGCCTCCTGATGAAAACCGGAGGAAAAAAAATTCTCAAAATATTCAGCAGCACCTGTGTATATTGAATAAAAACGACGGCAAAATACATAAACATTTACTAGCGGAGAGGAAATAATGTCTGAGGCAGGGGAAATTCACAGACTTTCATGTGACAGGGGTTTAAAATTCTTTGAAGTTGTGTTTTGCCTGAACATGAAAACACTAATGTCTTAGAAGAGTAATTCAGTAAGGTCGAAAGTCGAGAAAGAATAGATGCCATATTTAGTCCAGTGCTTCATTTTGGACGTCAGTATAGTAGCAGTCGGGGCAAACCGCCGTGTTTTTTGTTGCCTAGGATCGTTAACACACCCTCACATAAACTGCGGATTCCTCTTGAAGACCAGGACATCAGCTGATAAAGCAAAAATCAAGCACTGGATATTATTACTTTATAACAGGCTACTAAGATCTAAACAGCTGGAGTTACTGTGCTGGGTACTTGGTATCAGCGAAACTCACTCCTGCATGCTAATGATGTGATCTGAGCCGCTTTCTTTTTACGCACTAAGAATATTTATTCCTGGCGCGTCACTATGTGTAAATGAGATGGCTATTCCGTTTTGATCAAACGAGCTTTAAATCAAGTCAAAATACACAACCAGATTACTTAGTTTGGTTTTATGTTAGATTATCCTGCATTGCATGGGAAAGGGAGGACATTTACAGTAAAATATGAATTGGAACTCAATTTGAAAATTAGCAGCTGGATGTAGAAATAACATTTCGGTACTTTTTAACAACCGCCTAAACCGTTTATTCTGCAGAAATACAACTGTAACTAATGTTTTAATAGAAGTGTGAAATACAGATTTTTAAAGGTTGTGCTTGTTATGCATCTTTGAAATGCCATTATGCGTTAACGTCAGAATACATTTAATTTTAAAAGACACGCAAATCAATGCAGAAGACCTTTTCGTGCAGTACCGTGGACGTCTGTATTAAATGTCACCTCCGGCTGAACAAAGGGACCCAACACTTTGCTTAAGGGCAGCTATTTGGGGGAAAGAAGATTAAAATCGGTTGTCTGTTTTAAAGGATCATGCGATTTTCAGGCGATTATTTGAGGGGACATTAAATTGTTCAGCTATGAAAAAGGGAAACAAAATAATACGACAGTTCGTCATTTGCAAACGACAAAGGATTCCCTTTCGCTTAACACAACATTCTCACTGCACGAGTTTACTAGACAAAATGTATCAGGATCAAAATAGTTTAAACGGGCGGTAAACATCTTTGAGATCACTTACAAATCATCCTATAATCTCTGCGCTAAAAAACAATATTTGCTTCTTGATAATAGTAGCATTTTATTAATGTTTCAAAAGTACTCTAGGTACCCAAAGACGGTTAGAACAGCAGCTTGTAAATTAAGCGATATGCGATACAATGAGCAAGAAAAGAAGCGTATTAGTAATTTTTGACGAGCGATGTACGCGAAAACTGGAAGAGTGCAGCTAATCGTAAGCAAATGTAGTCTACGCAGGGTATGCAAAATCCACAGATACATATATAGATTTTGCACTCGTCTAATTAAAGATTTTTAAAACTGCGTGAAATCGGTCGGTGCTTCGCGTCGGGCGGCTGAAGCAGTGCCCAGGTTAGCAGACACTACCGGCGTCGCCGCCTCACCCCCGCTTAACCTACCTACCACCGAGCCTCTCTTCAGTAATCTGGAATGAAAGTGCACACCCGTGTCCTCTGCTGTAAAATACCCGACACTGTCTACACACCACCCGACAACCACCATGAGGAGTCCTTATCAAAATATTTACTCCGAGCTATAAGTGATCTAACTAATACAGAAACATCGATATGATCATCCGGTTTATTGGAGATTTTCCACTAATGATCATCCGGTTTATTGGAGATTTTCCACTAAACCCTTGGGGGGAGGGGGGTTCAACGGCCAGAGAACACTAGAGGCAAAATCCATACCAGTTCACTTCAGCGCTTCTATGTTCAACGCTTCCCTTCCTTAAAATCTGTGTGTACGCTAGGGTACTTAAAAAGAAACTATGCACAGCCAATGTCCGGGTGACCAGAGCATGGGGTGACTGCGCTAGATCCACTGAACTTTGATGTACAGATGACCAATATAGCAACAAACGATTACTGCAAAGATACAGGAACCGGTGTGAGCTGCACACTATTTTACGAGAAGTGCATGTCGGACCAATACCGTGGATGATCACTCACGTTTCCTTGTGCAGCAGAGTAAGTCTCTCTTTTGGTACTTTGAGTCTTTGAGAAAGCCTCCTCTTCAGTCCTTCCACAGTCTCTTCGAGTGGAAGGGAGAGCTCAAAGCGTGTGCCGGTGGTGGAGTGGATGTACAAATTCATGGAGGGCTCGCTTGGGACGGCCTCGCAGGACGGAGCTCCGCGACTAGTGCAGCTCCGGGCGGTGGGATGTTGGTCCATTCGATAGCCTGTGTTGAATGGGGGAAGGACAATGCTAGTGTACTAGGTTCGAAGCCAAATGACTGAAATATTAACCGCTCTAATGGATCAAAAAAGGACGAAGTCTTTAAAATATTTCAGTCACTTTCACTTGCTATGTCCTGACTTTAAGGACCGTATTGTATATCTGCGTTTTCTGTGAAACTAATAATAACGACGTCTCTTTCTTCCTCTTGTCAGTTATAAAGTATTCCCGGAATACGAGTACGCATTGGTTCAGCACGTATCATTCGTTGAAGCAAAAACAAAAATCTTCTCTTTCTAGCTCTGCAAAGCGATGTATATGATCCCACTTCCAGATTTAAAAATGCTACAGAGACGGCTCGAAGCCAGAGTTAAACATGAAGGTTTTTACAAACAGATTTCCTTCAAAAAATGAACATTTGTTCGTCTTGCAGCCAATTCCACAAAAGCAAAAATCCGTAGCAATCGCATATATATTTTACAATTATTTCCAGTGCCCGGAGATGTCAGCTTTTGTAGTAGCGAGAGATCAGTACTAGACTGCCAAAGCCTCATAGATTTGGAGCTGAATAACTCTCCAGTTGCGTACCCATGCTCAAAGCACCTCCAATGCAAAAACCAACAATAAAGAATGTTACAAAGTATCACCCGGAGTGGCATAAGGTGCCCGCCCTCCTTTCCCATTATAGCCTATCACCACTCACAATTGAACAACGATCGTAACCACTGACCAATCGGCAGCCCATCCAGTACACCCACGTGGAGAAAAAGCTCTGCCCACTTTCTTTCTCCCACACTATCTTTGTCAAAGAGAACCAATCACACAAAAGAAGGACAGACTCACCACGCCAAAGAATACGATACTTCCTGCCCATTCCTACAATTCCAGGTCATTCATAATTAGTATCGCATAGATCATCTACAAAAAAAATGAATCTTTCCGTTTTTCCAATGTGAAATTACGTTAATGCACGTACAAATAAAACGCACGAGTACAATAATATGTGTATATGAAACATTAAATGTAGATTAGTAGTTATAATTATTCGGCTAAACTGAAAACCAAATTGGTGGGGACGCCTGAAGCTTCTATATTTCCCTTTAAATGAACAGTGACAGCTCCGGGAAGACAGGACGGCTCTGTGGTGAGGAAGCGGTTGGATTGATTGTAGTTTTTTAGGTAGAAGCACTGCTTCTTAAACCGATCTTTAGACATTACTGAACAGAACAAGGTGTCCAGCATTTCTCTTTTCGCATGCTGACGCAAACAGCCACTGATCTTTTATTCTTGGACTGCTAACATTTTAAATAGCATCGCTGGCCGTGAATCACATCGCTGCTGCTCGATTAAAACACACATTATTTATACAACGCTCTAAAGAGTTATGTTTTGTGTTTCGTCTGTCACCGTATGTCGTCTAGTCGTGTTCCACTAGCTCAATTAGTACAAAGGCTTTATTCAAAAGCATCGAAAACACAAAGGATTGGAGATTTTTATCTTGTCAGTTGCGTGTAAGTTGAAAGCGCGAATGGAGTAAAATGACGGCAAAACACACAAACAAACTTGCTTAGCGAAGTAAGAGTCCCGAAGCTGAGAAGTTTCAGCTCTTAAAGCCATGTGTCACTTTATTCATATGTACTTTAAGTTTTGTGTCTTTTAGAATAACTATTTCCTGAGGCCAAGAAAACAAAGTAAATAGCACCTTTTCCCGCAATATTCAGGCACAACGGTTTCTAAAATAAGAAACAAACTTCAATACAAAGTGTACTTGGACGGATTATCTACTAACAGGACAGAGAATCAACAATTGCGCAAAACAGTCTCTGTCGCCAACAAGTGGCAGTAATACGCAAGGCACGAACACGCATTCTGCAGGTCTAAATGTTCGTTAGTCTCTTTTGTTATTAATGTGCAACAGTACTCTGTAACACATCTCCCGCAATCACGTAATCGATTACCCAAATGTTCCTTACCGTGCATATTTTCACAAAGCAACGGCATTCGACGAAGGATGCGTAGATTTGTGATTTAAGTTAAATAATGAAAAAAATCGTAATTTTACAACTACAGTCAATAATTATAAAATTGTGATACCTAATTCAGTAATCACTGAACACAACACAAAATGCATACACAGGCTAAGCCTATAAGTCATTGCACCTTAGACTACTCCTAAACTGGCATTAAACCCCTTTGTACGAGAACGACGTTATATGTAAAACACAGCTGTACATATACCTATATAGGCTAATCGTTGAGAACGTTTACATTTATTCTGTTAGAGTAGTGCAGGCCTATGTTCCGGATCCGATGGAGTTATTACCAAACAATCACAATGACACTGCAGAGCCTAGACAAAGCAAAAGCAACGCCAGACGTTCAAGTAAAAAAAAAAAAAAAGAGCGCGAGCCTTTTAATAGCCAACAGCTTATCGTATGAATCATTTGATGTCCTCGGCAGACAGGACACGATTACGCAAAGCATCATTAACAATAAACGCGACGCTGTGCCCATTTATTAGAACACTCCGAGTAAAGTAGGTTATAACTCGGTCACCCGGGCATTTTCCAGCTACACTCCCAAGGCCGTAAAAGAAGCCACTGAAACCGTGTCATCCATTAACCCGATCATTTTGACCAAGGCACAAATGACTCAAAGACTGGCCCCAATGTGCCATCGGCAGGGTCACGTGACATCCCCCGAGCCACGCGTCCCACTGCAAACACCGTTCACAGTACCGCTGGAAACTATGGTTTCCAACCAGTAAGCCTTGCTCTCTCTGGCTCTTATGGAAGGGAAATTTAAATCATTATACACACAAATTATCCATCAGGATACCTTTCCGACATAGCTCAAAGTGAAGTTCGACCCATATAGTCTATAAATGTTTGCAAACTACTTATGATGTCATTTGTTGATAATTATCGCAACCAAAAGGACAACTAAAGGAAAAAATGATGGCACAGTACGTTCAGTTAAAAAGCATGTGTGGCTATTTAAAAGTGTGCTCTCAGCTTAACTAACATCCTTTTAAAATAGTTACACTAAGCCTTTACTCGCTAGGGAGTTACGTGAATGGTGGCAGATGTTTTGTTAACTGGTGGACGACACAGAACTTCACTATGTAGGTCCATTAAATAGGCTACCCTGTGATTTTTCTGTTCGGTTTTCAGATAACTTGTTAGGCAAACTTTAAGAAGTTCCATCCAAATTATATTTTAAGATTTTATGTATAACACCTGACTTTTGATCTTCTAAAGAGTGACTCGTTATTTAAATAATATTTTGATAATCACTGTTTCATTGTGCAGAGCAATTTAAATCAAGCTTAAAAGCCACTTACCAATTACTACAGCGAGGAATTTCACGCTCCTTGGAAAACCGTTTTTATCAAGTTTCCCCAGTTTTAGTAGCAAAGTAGCAAACCTTGTGAAGAAATCTGATTCAGAAAAAGCAGTACGGTCTGACCGTTTTGTGCGACCATTCGGCTGTGGCCGGAGTATAAGAGTGTGAAGTTACGCGTCACGGCGTCGCTCGAGCTCCCAGCGCCGCGTCGGAGGTGTGGTACCTTACAGCACTTCCATAGGGGTGGAGAGTTTCATTATTGCAATGTCAGCTTATGATTTAAGGTCGCAAAAATCCTCCCTGCGTATGGTTGTTTCTCAACACCGAGTGGTTCCTTGGATTGTATGTGCAAACAAATGGCTGACTCGTACTTTTTTATTAAATCGGGTTATGAATAGAAACTGATATTAAATCGACGCATGACTAAAGGGTGAATGTGTCTATATATAGACGACTGAGCTCGTTTATATTCAAGCGCAATTTGGATTGCTATAAAAAGATAATTTTGCAATACACCGGAGCTACCTTACCAGAGTAAACGAAAGAGGTACGACCTTGTCAGAGTTCAACCTTGTTGTGACGACAAAAAGGGGGCTAAAGAGCAAGAGTAAAATACTGCATAGATACTGCAATAGGTGTATATACATACCACATTATTGGATCGGGCACTGTTTGCACATTTGTTTGCGGTTCTTTTATTAACGTTTCGTGTATTTGTTTAACCAGTTTCATACTTTTGCGCACTGCCATTAACGTTTCTATGCCACAAATCCTTACATCAATTTGTTGAGATTATTCTTCCGATCGTACTGTTCTAGTTAACCTGGGATGAAGTTACTGGTTATCGGTGGCACAGCACAGAGATGGAGCCAAGACAATTACGTAATGAGCCCCTCACTTAAGCATGATATACCCTTTATTTGGAGATGGAAACGCATGAAATAATATCCCGGCTCTTGCGTCAAGCCGTGCATTTGTATGTGGGTCACCAAAGATTGTATTACTTTTTGCGCCTTGACAGTCTCGCTCCGGCGCAGCGCGAGAAAATGTTTAGGAAGACATAAAAATTAAAGAAAACGATCTAAATTACTTCCGAGTTGTCTAGCGTTTGTAAGAAATGCATCAGTTTTCATAGGTGTGGAAAATAGTTTAAAATGACTAGCAGGTAGGGGCTTAAGGAATCAGTCATATATTGCTATGCTTTACCCGTAAAAGGTCATGCGCTCCTATTATTATCATATTATTTTGTTCTGGAGAAACTCGAGCTGTAGAAATGTTGCACTACCCAGGATGTCACCTAAACTTTTACTTTTGTCCTTAGAATCAAAAGCGCTAACTGGATTTGGGTTTATATATGTGATAGGCTTCTACTTGTTTATATGTCTACATTGCTGTTCTGTTCACTGGGAATGCATTCCACTCTCTTTGCAAATGGAAGATGACTTGGCAGAGATGCATGTATTTTCACACTCTTCAATCAAGGTATTTATTTTTGACCATATCTATGCTAAACATGCATGTGCTGGTGAATCGTAGATAAAACCTGATTAGCAGAAAGGAGATTAGGAGATGGAGATGTATGAAAAAGACATGTTTGTAATGACAAAATAATAAGCTATAATGAAGGAAAAACAAGCATATGCACTACATTACATGGTGACAGCTAAGGATGTTCTGTATGTGCGTGTCCAGCATTCCAGGAAGAAAAAGTCAGTGTCACCCTTTTCCACATGTATGTAAACGAGTCAGTGCACCAATGCGGTTGTTGTGTATTCATTTGTGGTAAATCAATAAGCTGATGCCCCGCGGCATTTCTTCAGCAGCAGGGGATTGTGGGTATCGAGAGCCAACAGGTGACTCTTCAACCCACCACAAGGCGCTTCTGTATGACAAAACGTTAAGTTTGAATCTGACGGGACATTAAAATGCTCTGATATGATGGACGAGAGACGAATTAGGAGCACTCAACCACAACCTGACACTTAAATCCCCCTTTCCGGATCTGAAGAGTATGTAAATAAATCACATATTAGAATAAGAATCGCTTTATCCAATTCATATATTATACACAATTATCAGCACAACATACTGTTAGGTTTAGACAATTAATGAACAGTTAATAGTCTTATAAAATGTAATTTATATATAATCATTAATTAATAATATAAGCTGACATGGAGCAAAATAAATTCAGAAGACCTGTAATAGCTATTTGCAGAAATTCCATCAGAGGCACAGGATCAACATATTTCCCTGTGACACCATAATAGACGATAGATGTAGGGGGTCAATGAATGAGCAGATCCTATCTGACCGCCCCTGGACCAGCGTGTGTACAAGCTGAAGCCTCAGATGGAAGTTGCAGGGCAGTCAGATCAAGTCTGCCACAGCCCCAAAACGCAATGACTACTGCACATTACGTTACTTTCAATACCATGATTAGCATGTTTTTGATTCTCAGGGAAAATGTTGCGACAAATATAATTAAGCAAAAAGCAAATGATACTACAGTAAAATATTTCAGAGCAGTAAATTCCAATGTTCATTGATCAGCACTCCATCAAATATATAATCCTGTCCTTGCATGGGTAAGAGCCTGCTAACCCAAATATGGTCATTGTTGCCTTATATGGTGGCTGTACGTGTCAAGCTTAAGTGCTTAAATGCTTCTGTTAGTTAGCCTAATAAACACCATATTAAAACTGGGTCAGTGGTGTTGTTAGTGTTACACACATAGTGTCACTTTGTTGAGTATTAGCTACTTGACTCGAGGAATTTCATGGATTCAAGGACCAAAAAACAGTAAAGTAAAAAAAAAGACATTTTAAAATTTGTGTGATAGCGGTAATTTATTAGAGACAGAGAAATATGATCTGAAAAGGGATATTTTTGACAAAGGAAAATATACAGAACACACAAGGGAAAATTAACATTTGACAAAGCTTGCCATTTGTAATCCAATGATTTAAAAACATGTGTGTCACTCAGTCAATGACAAACTTCCAGTGTTCTAGTTTAATGGCATCATTTGCTGTTCCAGCATAATAATCATTCTCCCTGCATATCTAAGAGCTGTGTGGGGAGGGCAGACTGACATTTCTGTGTCTCTGATCCTGTAATCTAATCATTTATATAGATCATCATCAGGAGTCACATGACTTGGTCGTCCAAGGCCAACAGACACTGTGATTTCATCTGTGACGTCAGGAAGGGAGAGACTGCAGTGGCCCTACCCCCTGTCAGGCGCTTAAAATAGCCGTCCCTCCCCAGCGGAGACGTCATCAGCCGCTGCCGTCTCTCCTGTCGCTCTCCGACCCCCCCCCCCCATCCTGCCAGCAACGTTATTCTCTCACACTGATAAGAAGGCACCATAAGCTGTCTATCCTCTGCTGAGGACTGACGGCAATCAGCTCCGTTCAGTTGGCCATGCACCACATCTCTGCTGGCCAGCTGGGGAAGGTTCTAGAAACTCTGCTTGTAGCTTCGACGCGTCGCTGAAGTCGTTCTCAAACGGATTTCAAGGGTTCCTCTCCAAACTCTCCCTCTGATGTTCACATGGTGTCAATTCTTAATCTGTCAGTCGCTTTTTAAAATGTATGTGGCACAACTGCAAAATACTCTGCCTATTGTTTGTTAAATTGCAGCTCTTATGGCTGTTTTAGAACGGCAGAATGGGAGGAGGCTTTGTGAGGAAGTCACCTTTCGGTGCTCCTGTGTATCTCCCTTCCTGATAGCTGAAGCCTCACCCACAGTCTGCTGTTATCTACCCACAACCAGGTGTTTCTTAGCACTGCTGTGAAATGGAGGGGGGGGGGGGTTAGCTCTTGACCATTGATGGGTAGGAATGCAAATCGGAGGAGCACATGTCTACTTTTGAAGCTTTCCAAACTGTATAAAGGTGTGTAACCAAACACATGACACGGGGGTCGCGGGTGAGTGAAGAACTGATATGACCTCTAGATGCTTCCTTTTGAGTTCATCATAATCAACTCTGGACACCAACTTAACTTGATTTCATCCAAGGATATGATCCAAGGATGTGTAAATGAGTCATTTTCAACCTCAGACAACTGGGTGTAATGCATATTTAAATGGATTACAAATCAAAACAAATCTAAATTCACTGACAAACGAAAAGCTGTGTGATCTGTTCCCATATCTGTGAATGTTGAACCTTGGTATTAAAAAGATAATCACTATTTCAATGAACCTATTTGAACTTCTGAAAGTACTATTTAGGTTCTGGAGGACTGTAATATTTCAGATCAGCCAGGTATTGGATACTAAATCAATTTCACGGACACTGTGGAAATGCTTCTATTAACATAAGATACTGTATTATTGTTTGTTACTTAAGAGTAATTGCATTGCATGATGAAGTATGGAAGAATGCAGAATTAACAGCGGCCCGATGTGACCTTCCTTTTGACAATAGCCAGTTACCCAGAGGCGAATTCCCAACCCCTTGGAAGCGGCAGTAAAATAACATTTGGCTTGTCTGTAGGGCGGAAATGCTAGAGTGAGACCTCACTTCTTCCATAACCTAAGCTCCTGATCAATGGGAGCATTCTGGGGATGCCCTACCATACAAGTCCATGCACCATTCAGAAGTCTCTGATCTCCCTGACCCCATGGTCATACACAGCTGTGCGGATAAAAAAAGAACAGATCTTTTGCAACCCCCCCGCTGCCCTTTTTTCCCAGTTCCGCCATCTCTCTCCAAGCATGTTAGTATGTCCTTTCTAACATGCCGTTGGTTACTGACAGCACAGTGTGGGCTTCAGGAGCCCAAAGCAAGGGATGAGAAGTGACCTGTGACGTGGAGGCAGGATTTGATAGAAAAGCAATAGAGCCTTCCCTCTGCATAGGGATAGCGTAGATGAGCTCCAGCTGTCTGCCCTTTGTACGGGGATAGCCAGAGCGTAGATGAGCTCCAGCTGTCTGCCCTCTGCACGGGGATAGCCAGAGCGTAGATGAGCTCCGGCTGTCTGCCCTCTGCACGGGGATAGCCAGAATGTGGATGAGCTTCGGCAGTCTGCCCTCTGCATGGAAATAGCCAGAGCGTGAATGAGCTCTGACTGTCTACCCTCTGTACGTCAATAGCCAGATCGTGAATGAGCTCCAGCTGTCTGCCCTCTGTATGGGGTTATCCAGACCGTGACAAGATCCGGCTGTCTGCCCTCTGTACGGGGATAGCCAGAGGGTAGATGAGCTCCGGCTGTCTGCCCTTTGCACAGGGATAGCCAAAGCGAGGATGAGCTCCAGATGTCTGCTCTCTGTATGTCGATTGCCAGAGCGTGAATGAGCTCCAGCTGTCTGCCCTCTTTACGGAGATACAAGCTTCGGCTGTCTGCCCTCTGTACAGGGATAGCCAGAGAGTGATAAGCTCTGGCTGTCTGCCCTTTACACGGGGATAGCAACAACATGACAAGCTCCAGCTGTCTGCCCTCTGTACAAGGATAGCCATAGCATGACAAGCTCCGGCTGTCTGCCCTCTGTATGGGGATAGCCAGAGCGTGGATGAGATCTGGCTGTTTGCTCTCTGCACGGGGATAGCCACAGTGTGACAAGCTCTGGCTGTCTGCCCTTTGCATATGGATAGCCAGGGCGTGGATGAGCTCCAGCTGTCTGTCCTCTGCACAGGCATAGCCAGAGCGTGGATGAACTCTGCCTGTCTTCTCTCTGTATGGGGATAGCCAGAGCGTGGATGAGATCTGGCTGTTTGCTCTCTTCACGGGGATAGCCACAGCGTGACAAGCTCCAGCTGTCTGCCCTCTGTACAGAGACAGCCATAGCATGACAAGCTCCGGCTGTCGGCCCTCTGTATGGGGATAGCCAGAGCGTGGATGAGGTCTGGCTGTTTGCCTTCTGTATGGGAATAGCCAGAGCGTGGATGAGATCTGGCTGTTTGCCTTCTGTAAGGGAATAGCCAGAGCGTGTATGAGCTCAGTCTATCCTATGCAGCTTGATAGCCAGAGCATTAGTTCTGGCTGTTCCAAATTGCTGCTGGTGGCCAGAACACAAATCAGACAATAGTCTGCATGTTTCGCAAGATCTATTTGCTGGTGAATTTGTGGATGTAGCAACGGGGAGACTGCCTTAGTCTTCTGGAAGTCCTACTGCAAATATGGCAACTTCGTTAGGGAAATTATTATTGAAAAGAGCCCCAACCTTGGTTTCATGCCAATCAGGGGCCACTGAGAATCCTGTGACCTCTGCGCGGCTGCTGTCCCTAGCGAGCTGATAGAATTTGATCTATGAACTTTCATCGGTGTCACTTTCGCCAGCCTGGCTGGCCCCAGCCTAGGAAGGTGTCAGGAGTTTGTTTTGCTTTTAGAATTATGTTGGAATTGAGGCCCGCCAGGCTTGTCACACAACGTCAAATAAGCCACGCCTGCTTTACTCATCCACGATGGAAACCTCCTGCACTCTTGCATGATTTCTGAGGACCTCAGTGGAAAACCAAATGATTTGTGGACCACAAATCAAACGCAGCCTTAGTTTGGACCAGGTGGGAGGGACCTTTACTTTCAGGTAGAGGAAAGAGGCATGGTGTGTATCCGTGACATTTTCTCACCTGGAATTGACCATATATAAGCCACCGCCACCCTTTTTTAAAACACGTAAGCGTTCCTGCATTTGTAGTGACGTGGCAAAGCCATAACAGGTGAGTGCACCGAGATCCGATTACACGCTACTTTACCATGTCAGCAAAGCACGCGGGAAGAGGTGTGGAGTGGGAATGAAGGGCAGAAAATTGATTTCAAGTTTCTTTGGCAGGAAAAGAGAACCTGAGACACTTGGGGAGGGGGTGGGGGGAGCTCGTAGCGCACAGCTGAAGTGTAGCTCGCAGATGGATGGTGGTGGAAAGAGAGCGGGGAGTCCACTGGCTCGGAAAATTGAATAAGGCCAAGAGACATGAGTAACATAATGACCACTGAAGCAAGTCTCCGTTTGGGTTTCCTGGGCGGTCATGGTACTCAGTGCGGGTCACGAGGCGGCCTGGCGCGCTTGCCACTGTAATTTCACCTACGCTGCATACCCGTCCAGTAGACCGGGAGCATGGCAAAGTGTGCGGAAACAGAGCAGAGAGACTAAGAAGTGAGATCAGCGCTAAGCTAAATCTGAGGAGGGAACATGAGGAAAAGTATACAAATGCTTCACAACACACATACATGAATTATATCTAAAATACAACGGAGAGAAAACGTTTATGAATCCTCTAGAATTATATGGGTTTCTGCATGAATGACTCCTAAAATGTGATCTGATCTTCACTGGAGTCATAATGTTAAATAAACACCAAAGGTCAGCAATATTTAACAAGTCTCATCTACTATTTATCTCACAGACAGGGACCAGGCTGTATACATAACCCAAATCCGTCTTTTTTAATAATGCATTTTCAAATATGCCTTACTGTCCCCTGGCAACAAACAAGCTATTGTTCTGTTTTGATCTAAGGCAGGCTTTAGCAGTAATAGTGCCAAGCTGTTAAGCTCACCCCTTTTATTGAAAGATTATTCAGGTGGAATTCAACTTACAAAACTTTCACCACTTCAGTGAGCCTCAAGGCTATTTCAACAATTTGAAAGTTTTTGGCAAATCAGAGCAGCTCCGAATCTATTTGTCAGCCAGAGCAGCACAGCTACGGCAGAGGACACGGTGAAGCCCGTAGCCACAGACAGACGTGAGCGAGCCTGGAGACGGAGATCAAGCCTGGGCCTCATATCTCCCCCTGGGGGGGCCTCCTGCTTGTCTCACCCATGGAATGTGGCACCTCTCCTGCTGGAATGCCAGAGCACCGCAAAATTTCAGTGTCAGCACCCAACAGGCTTTTAGCGCATCGTCCTCAGCCCGGGCAGCACAATGAAACCGCAGAGCGCCTGCTTAGACATTTTCATGCATCGACATTAACTGCACCTCCATCTCGCTTCCTTCTAAACAGCAGTTTCTTAGGCATGTGGAACAAAGTATCATACCTTAATTCTGATCCCTAAAATCAGTACTAATAATTCCAAACTGGCCAGTAGATACACTTTCACGAGCAGGGGCCGGGGAATGACACCGGACACGGACCTCCAGAGGTGCGGGAAACTCGATATAAGTGATATAGGCTTACGGCGTACATGCAAGCGCAGCACAAAGCAGAGCCGGCAGAGCCCCCACCTGAGCCAGGGAGTCGGCGGCATGCCGGCTGACACGTACCATACTGCGAGGTTGCTGTGTGACATCGGGGGTCAGGTCACATCGTAGGGGCACCGCGGGCTGGCGGCCATTTTTAAAATGACACACTCCCTATAGACATCTGCCCGGCTCACCACAGGACTTGGGCTCGGGGGTCATAGGTAGTCTCTGCTCCTGTTTGTGATTTTCATGGACGGGATACTGAGGGGGCTGGAA
>JAODKF010000038.1:6106351-6122832 GCA_026779585.1 Mormyrus proboscirostris | reverse complement strand
GGTGCACCTGTTCATTGAAAACCATTTCTGGTCAATACCTCATGAATCTGACTGAGGTTCCATGCCATTGTGCTTTTGGTTAAAACTGCCCAGGAACTCCTGCATGCACTTGAGTGGTTTGATGCTGAGCATGAAGCTAAGGTAAATCAGGGTCCCCTGACGGAATGCTGCATTAGACCCCCCTTGGTAAACTGGGCCCTCAAACTTTTTAATTTTATTTTGGGGCCCCTATAAAATGCTGGGCCCCCTGATCTGCCAGGGTATTCATGTTCCTCTGACACCCCTGGGCATAAATATCAGCAACCCCAAGATCTATGCCATTGTGTTTCCTTGGGTTCCATTCAGGTGAGTGGGAAGAGTCGATGCTCCGTGGAGGAGGTTAAGGAGCTTGGGATCTTGGTGAGAGAGACTGCGAGGCTGATGGGCAGATCTGGTCGTCAACTGCAGGCTTCAGGCCCCAGGCAGGTCCTTAGTGATGAGGCAGGAGCTGAACCATCAGATGAGGCTCATGGTTGACCAATAAGTCAGCATCCGTATCCACACTCACCTCACACTCAGCTGTAGGTAACGATCGAGAGAACAAGGTCGCAAGGACAAACGTCCAAAACCAGGTATTCCCCGCAGGGCCTCAGGTTCACCCTCCGCAATGGGGTGAGGAGTTCAGAGATCCAGAGGAACATGGAAATAGAGCTTCTTCTTACTTGGATTAAGAGGAACCAGCCGAGGTGATCTAGCCACCTTATTAGGGTGCCACCTGGTCGGCTCCTGGGGGAGCTGTTCTGGGCGTGTCCCACCGGGCGGAGGCCCAGGGACAGACCCAGCACATGCTGGAGGTACATTTTCCTACTTGGGAACATCTGGGGATTCCCCAAAACAAGCCGGAGTCTGCGGCTTTGGAAAGAGAGATCTGCTCAGCCGCTCAACAGGACAGTATGAACCAGAGAAAGATGAGAATTACTTCACTGAATTTGTTTGTAATAGTAATTCCGTGTTCATCATAGCAGTCTTGGAGGATACACCGTCGATTAGCTCAGCCCATGCACTCCAGTTGGGGAATCACAATGACAGGTGGGCACAGCAACACGAGGGTGTCAGGCAGGGGAAGAGAGATGACCCCAGTGGAGGATGTAAGCGCCTTCAGCAGCGGAAGGTGCAGTCGGCAATCAGAAATAAAACCCAGGCATCCGGCAGGAATAGGACCCGCCGCAGGGAACAGTGGCGGGTTAGCACTGTGAATAGGAACCACCACAGGGAGCAGTGGCGGGTTAGCACTGCGAATAGGAACCGCCGCAGGGAGCAGTGGCGGGTTGAGCACTGCGGAGGCTGACACGGCCATGGGCCAGCAGATCCATCAAACGGGCAATTTTCTACTTCACCCTTATGCGTGCGATTTTTCTTCCTAGATGCAGAGGCAAAGTAGATGCTATACACTGGTCTCCATACAGTGGACCAAATTAAGACTGAACCGTGCGCAGATTTAAAACAGCAATGATGAAGACCGAGGCGCTATCAGATAGAGAATATCACGGTTGCGGGGAGAGGATTAAAAAAAATAAAGTTCTGTTTCAGCTTCCTGCATGACAGTTAACATGAGAAGTGTCCCCCTTTCCTGGGAAGCCTGAGACGGTGCTGCTTTGCACAGGAGGGTGAAACGCAGAGGAGCAGGCCGACTGTCACTCTGCCATCTGGCTTTGAGCCATTCTGGTTTTAGGCCTAGAGGCAACATTTCTGTCTGGCCAGCACAGGGCTCGTAGTTAAAAGGGTTGGGAGATACGAGGAAGAGAGGAGGATGTGGGTGCCTTTAAAAATATCCCATGTCGTTAATGGAAAAAACCTGCTCGCGCAATTGTGAATCACATGCATTCTGTTCTATGCATAAAAACTTGCCATGCACATAAAACACTTCTTTTTTTCTACTTTCAAAAAGAGATTTTTTTTCCATTCTGGTGGACAGCCTTTGGAAAAAGTCAGTACAACCCTTGGCAAGAAAACCACCACACTGCACTTAAAATGTTCTTCCCCTCAGGGAAGCTCCCAGTGCCCCACAATTACCGGCTTTAATGTTTTAACGAAGCGGACTGCGAAACAGCACACGTTTCCTATCCTAGGGGAGAAGATGACAGCCATCATTAATTTTGATGAAGAAAAAAAAAAACAATAGCAAAATGTCCGATTTATGAAAAACAGGCCATGCCAAACAGCTCATTGTGTTTTTTTTTTTTAATCAGCGAATATGATCCCAGATGAGTAGCCACCATAATTTTACTGGTGGGGCGAGCACACGAAAAGGCCGCCAAGTCTCGCAAGCCTCACACCAGGCCACGATTACAGCCTTTTAACGTCATGTCAGATGTAACCTATAGTTACACAAGCCCAGTCTTTTCCCCCTGGCCTCACTATCAATAGGCAGTTTTCCTGGCACCGTCACAGAAAAACGTGAGATCCGTGCCGAGGCGGAGCCTCAAGGGTGGAACGTCTTTCCCCTTCGGCAGGTGACTTTCCGGCAGCCCCAATTGGAAACAGCAAAAACAGCAACACCTTGAGCGTGGCGTTAAACGCTGGCAATTAATGACCTCCCGACCCCACTGAATTACCTCAAAAAAAATCATTTACAAAATAAATTTTACTAAATGTCAATTAAGGCCATTTTTAATTGGGAAAAAATATCAAGATCCTCTAATCGCTACTTAACTCAAGCCCAGGTTGGTTTAAAGGGGCCCATCACTGACACCTTCTGTCAGAAGCCGGTACAGCGGACAATTACAGCAAGGAAATCCCTCAGTGAAGTCTACGGTAATAAAATTACTCAATTTTAAACAAATCGCTAAGTAAATGTCAAGGCAAGACCATGGTTTCACACGACAGTTCCTCTATTTAGTTACCAAACATCCCCTATTGCAGCAAACGCTTCACTGTCAGTTCAAATACGCAATCAAATTGGTTCACCCTGCGTTAAAATAACCTGACAGTGTAGACATGAGCTTAATCTCATGCTGGCTGTTCACCAGCATGACAGACATAGTCAGATTCCATACAACCAGCAGACCAGGCCATTTTTCCAGACACATAATTTTGTATCCTTGAGTTAAGAGCGTAGAAATGGACAGCCATAAAAGCGTTACATTCAAAGTTTAGCTTGAATATAATAGTTTGTAGCAGCGAATGCACACACTGCTTTGTGATGCTTGTGAAAACATTGCATGGCTTCAGTGGGTCATCAGCTTGAGATACAGTACAGTACCATAGGTGCTGTAATTCATTTATTCATTTAATTTTAATTAATTTAAATAATTGATTATGTACTGCAGTTTTTTTTCTGATTTACCTACAAATTTGGTAGGTAAATCAGATTGGTATCTTAGTGATGCTGATCCTCGTACGCAAGGGTGCTGCTACAGATATAAGGCCCCATGACAGCAGATCATATTGGGCCCCCAACCCACACCAATCCAATTATGTTCCAAATTATATAGGGCCCCTGTCACTCAGGGGCCTTAGGATTCATCCTAATTCCCCCCCCCCCCTCCCCCGCCTTCATACCCCTGCAGGGTTGGCTGGTTAGAATCATATCTGGAAAACCAGCAAGCAGCTCTGACAGTGACCCACCGTGTGCCCATGTCAGTGCGGGTCATGCCTAAGGTTGTGACGCATAGTCGCAGGACTGTCACTGTGGTCCGAGGCCCCCTGTGGAGGGAGGGGACGAGCCCTCTTCAGGCTATCCTTAGCAGCCCACACAGCAGGACAACAGAAGAGCCACAACATACCGCCCATGACTGACACAACCGGGCTGGCTTTGCCTCCAGATCCAAGGGTTTCCGGATAATCTGTGGAGAAGAATGCCGACCGGAGAGACGAAATTGATCTGGGAGCCAAGCTGCTCATCATAGATCCAAGCAAAAGCCATTTTTCAGCCTTTATTTTAAATACATTTGTTATATTGCCGATAATGAAGAGTAAATGCCATGCATTGGTGGGAGTTAAAGGTCTCCCAGTGGGGACTTGACACATCACTGTAATTGAGCATTGGCTGACCTTTCCTCCTAATTAACAGGAAGAACTTCTCACCATTGTTACTGTAAGAGGAAGCCGTCCCGTTTTTAGAGAGGCTCATGTTGGCCAGATGCCATGGTGGACACGATAGGGGTGCCAGGGCCACTGAAGGGAACATAGACAGTGAGCCACCAGTGACTCTAATTTGGCTTGTCAGTCATCACATTCTCCTTTGACGCCAGAGAGTTGAGAAAGCCCAAATCGTGTAAGAGTGATGTGGTCCATAAGGGCAGCTTTGCAGCATGCTGGTCACACGGTTTCTCAGTGACGGACAGGAGCTCGTGACGACCTCTGCCTGCTCAGCGTCCCGCCCCGAGGAGCCGCCCGACACAGCACACGTCAACCACGACCGAAGTGCCGCTCGCTAAAAGTAGTCAGGTCACGAGTTTGATGGTGATTAATTGTGTGAGTCACAGAGTGCTTGAGCCTACATCAACACTAGCTTGCAACTTTCAGGTTCTACTCTCATCTGAAGGACATGTATGGAAAAGATGTAATGAAATCCCAACGTAGAAGCGACTAAATGTACATAGGAGCCTTCAACTTCACACATGTACGACGGGTAAGTCTCAGGTATTTAAAAAGAGGCACACGGCAAGCTCCGCTTTTATCATGCACATTTTAGTCCACAGAACATGAAAAATAGCATTTTAAATAAAACTTCCCATGAAACCTTTCTGATCTACAGAAAAAGGGCCTTTGTGCGATTGTAATTAACCACGATACAATCTGGGTTAAATCTAAGGGGATCATTGGGTTAAGATTTTACATGAATCCAGGCATGATAGGTGTAGGTTAGAGACCTGGGCGACATGAACCAGGACCCACGGCAGGAGAGCAGTATTTCAGGGCTTGAAGGGCAAACTGGCACAGTGGGAGAGTCCTGTTAAATAACAGGATTACACTCTGCTGCAGTAAGACCCTCACCATGTCACTCTGGGTGACGCCCACACCAGGCCGCAAGCCCTGCAGCACAGGAATGTGAACTGGCAGAATACTAAACACACCCATCACTGTTTCACATCTACCGATGAGGCGAAAAAGTACCGATTCAAAATATGAAACCGCTTTTACTGCTAAAGCACATTTTATTTAATAGCTCTGATATGCGACAAACAAGTAATTACTCAGTACAGCAAAATAAGTAAATGCATCAGCATGACACCAGCAACAGACCCAAAACTCCTGTCTGTTCAAAAAGATGGTAAGAGGTACTGACCTTTACCAGCAGAGCTCAACTTTCACGTGTCAGATGTGTAAAACAATACTTACTGTTCACATCAGTTCAGATTTACAGAAAATATGGTACTGCTATAACCTGACACCACAAAAAAAGTAAAAAAAAAAAAAAAAAAAATCAGTGAAAGATAATTTTTTTTTAATTCTCTTAACATACATAATGTTGAAGATATAAGAAACTGATGTTCAGGTTCTATCGTAAACAAGCTAAAAGAAATACTCAAGGCCATATGTGCATAAGGCAAAGTAAACATCCCTGCAATTTTAAAGCAATGCGTCATTGTGGGCGATACATTTTCTGAGTGACTTTACCACCCCATCAGGGAGCACAAATGTTAACGGCTGGACTGACCTGTACAATATGTTTCCATCTGAACAATGTACCTGTGTATAACTTACGTAACTGAGAGGAATCCAGAAACGCATGTGATTTCTTTGTAGGTCACACAAGTTTGCGCAGAAGTATGTTGAACGCACCCCCCCCCCGACAGCCAGTATTGTGCAATTCATTTAAATAGTAAGGTATTCCTTTTTCATATACATTAGTGAAAAGGTCACTAGACAAATCTCCCTTCGGTTATCCTGCAACCATACCACCCATCTTCCAAGCACTTAAGTCACATTCTCCACACTGCTGGGTGTCCTCCAGCAGTCCACACATAATTAGGCAACTCCACATCTCAAAATCACCCAAAGTGTGAGTATGGCTTTCCATTATATCCAATTTAATTCATTTTTAGTATCAGACTTTTCCACTGTCACCTAGAAACATTTAATAAAGACTAGTATTAATTACAATAAACATAGGTAAAACTACCTTATATAATGGTACCAACATTACATTTAATAAAAAAATAAAAAAATCAGAAATTAAATATAAATAAAAACGAAAGTGCGCGTCAAAATCTAACTTTAAATGATGGTTTTATGCATTGTTCCAGCTCTATTTAGCCTACTAACGACCTCTAATCCAGAGGAAAAGCCTCATTATTTTAAGTTAAATTAATAGTTAAGAGTTACACGTCATACCACAAGTGCCCTTTTAGCAGTACTTGTCCAGAGTATGACAGCTTCAGCAGAATTTCAGAGCCAGACATCTTGCGCCACTTTCTTTCTGGACAAAATAAGGAGTTTCCTTTTAGTTAAAGAGCATCAAGCAGGATTTAAATCTTAAAATGCAGTTTACAGGCCAAGACAGGAAAGCAATACTTAAAGCCTTCTGAAAATCCACTCTATAAAATACGGGCACTATACAATTATTTGATTAAACGTCATTTTTTTTTCTCGATGCAGTGGAAACACATAGGATGGCACCTTAAAACTCGAGGGTCGTTGTAACCAATAAAACCACATAGTATAACTGCCCGCTGTCTTCTCAAGGTCTAAGCAAAAAAATCTTGTCGTAAACTACGAAATGTTAAAAACAAATAGTTGTTCAGCTTTCAAATGAGGATTTCTTAACGTCATTTTAGGTTAAGAGGTAATTCGTGACCCAAAGTTAGAGGATTTTCCGTCCCTGACGTTGACAAAGTAAAAGCGAAGGACGCCTAGGCCGTTAACACCAGGCTGTTTAGCGAAGCGCGTTCCAGATGAGAATGAACAGAAACCCCGAAAGCCACAACGCAACCATCATCCCAAGGAACCAACCCGGAAGCCCTACTCAGCTCTCAAAGCATCACGGAACATGTAGTTGTCTACGTAGCAGATGTATTCTGGGGGTTGTAGTGTAATAAAAACATTTGTATAATGCTTTATTTCTACAACACAGTTAGTATAACAGATGTGCTTCATGTCTGATAAACAGGAAAAGTCATTCTACTGTAAATATAAATGGAGTGATAGGTTTAAATTAATCCATTTAGCATATAAATTCCATCTGCAATGCACTCTTCTGTTCATATTTTAAATAATGCTGATGCTGTAGCCAATTTATTGCCAATTGTTATTAATATAAGTAGCCTAATTTTCAAAGTTCTTGGCTCAAGTAGGCCATATAATGATTTATAAAATAGACAAATATACTCCCAGAAGGTGGCGCTAGGGGAATGTAAAAAAAAAAGGTAATTGGTGAGCAATTTGACAAAACTTTAATAAACATTAATTGATCAAATAACCAAAAACATTTTTAAAGAATGGAATATGACAGACTGTTAAGTCTAACGCTATTTAATCTTTACTCACCACATTACTATTTATTTAGTATGGGACCTTTCGGACTGAAATATACAAAATATCCTTATCTTTTTTTCGAACATAATGTTGTAATATATAGGCCTATATAAAGCGTTTGCCGTACGATATAGCAGCATCAATTAACAGCTGCATCCTTTACAGATTAAGAATTTATTCTAGATGAAAATATGTCAATTTTGAAGACACAAACAGTTCACAAATAGAACGAGAACTTAAAGAACACCAGGATATTGTCATCCGCAAAGAAATAATACATTTTAAAAATGTACATTTTTATAAAGTTACAGCAGAATTTTCATCTCACTGGTTTTTTTTAGCTAACATGTACCACCTGAGTAATCAAAATCAGTTCACGATATATTCCAAAATAGATCATTGCGGGTTATATTCCGATTGTTGAGTTTCACCTATATCTTTCCTCATTTAATGGTGTCTACGCACAAAACATAATTGCACTGGGTCGCAATGAAATCTAACTAGTCTAACAGACACTTAAAGTTATTATCACTCCGTCTGTAGGCCTATACAACTGTCTGTCGGTTAATTTGAGCAGAAATTTAATTTTGGAATTTATAATACGCAGCTAACTTTACCAGGTCACATAGAACAGAACAGAACAGAACAGAATAGAATAGAATAGAATAGAATAGAATATATACATTACTTAGCAGGATTTTCTTTATATTTTGAATAGAATACGCCAATCACAGGGTCGCGTCTCCTCTCGGCTCCTCAGCCCTCGATCCACGGTGACAGCGCTTTACGTCATGTCCAGTTCGTGCTGTGGGTGTGTCTTAAATCATAGGGTTTCATTCATAAATACGTCTAGCTTTTAAATCAAAATTAAGCTGTTCGAGGAAGATTGTGCGCCATTGGTTTCTGTCTAAATATCCCTGCATGGACCACATGAATTACAATTAGGTGAGTCTTCTGCCACTCAGTCTATGTTCTGCCTAGTATAGGCATGGGTCAGTTTTCTATCAGTTCTCGTTTATTTAACATATTATTTTCTTGTGTGATCGAACCATATTTTGACAACGAAGCATGTAACAGAAATAAGTGTTTGTTTCTACCCGTTTGTTTTATTCTGGAACAAACAGCGTCTGTTTCAAAGAGGCAGTGGTTCTATGTTTAGCGCTGTAGCCCACCGAGAATAATGTTACAAGCACGAGCATGAAACAGCTATAAGCATTTAGGAAGCGGTGCAAAATGTTTAGTTAAACGTATGATGCCGTGCATCTGAAAAATTAACATCTTAGCGACAGTGAAATTTCGGTCTTACATATGTGTTTGTTCCAGATTATATTATTAATTGATCAACATTTGGTGTTATGCGTTATTTACAATTCATGTATCCTTAATTATATATATTGTAAGGTGTACAAAACGGACAACATAATATTGGAAACAACATTAAATGCATTATGAGGTGAACAATATTTAGACTCCGGATATTCTGTTATTTTGGTTGCATCCGTCCACTACGAATGAGCCACATCGGTAATAATTTTCAATGCGCAGGTTGTTTAGCGCAAATGGATATTATGATGCATTTTGATTTATTTGCTTAAAAAATGGAAACCGTTTCAATAGCAATGCGTCTTCAGTCCAGATAGTACTTTGGGGGGAGTGTAACTGGTCACCTATAGACATGGTGGAAAAGCCAGTATATTTTTAAAACGTAAATTTCAGCTGGATCCAAATGGATTTTTAGACAGCCGAAGTAGACTGCATTCCTTATCAGAAGATCTTACGTTCGGATCATAAATAACCTAATAGCGGTACTCAGTTACAGAGGTGATGCAAACCAGTTCAGCTGTCCAAAACCCCATTTGAAACCAGTTGATTGGTTCTGCTTCTACATGGGACTAAAGTAAAACGTGTATAAGTCGTGGATAGCTCATCTAGAGATCGATAGAAAGAGTGGTTTACACCACATCGATATAGATAATATATAGAAAGAAAAGGCGATTCGATTTTGACGGTGATAATTCCATATAAAAGTCAATACATTAATATATTAATAGACGTACCATCTAAAATACGTCCAGAAATTATTAGCCCAAATAAGAAAGCCATCTAGCTGGCTAGGAACATGATGTATATAATATAATCCCCGTATAACATACGCTACTTGATAATATCGACGATCGTTTACGGGGCCTTAAAGGCACTGATAATGCAATGTGATTTCTCTAACACCAGAGAAATCCACGACGTGTGAATCTGACAAACCTGAATCTGCATTCTGATGCCGTCTCTGTATATAGTAAGGACTATACCATTAAACAAATTCGACAAATATATAAATCACGTAATGCTCAGCGAAATGCAAAAACACCACTAATTAATGCATGCGCGAGATTATAGGGTGACATTTAGATTTTAAATCCTTGTATGGATAATGGCCTTAATTCACGTAAACTGCATTTAAGACACGCTTGGCCTTTGCATGGAAACTGCTATCGATTATAGACCTATAATATTTTAAAAGTTTTCTTTTACGACAACTTTAAATGGTTTTATTTAAGAATAACGCTTCTCGTTTATATGCAACCGAAGGGACTATTGAGTTGTGTCCTAACAATGCCGTACACCTTTCTCAGACAATTCTGTTGATTTATAAAGTCTATGCATCTACCTAATAAAAAAAATCTGGTAACCAATTAGGTAATATAACGAGATTAAATATGTTCATTACCCCGCCATTTGCTGTATTACGTAGTGTACATGGGCCCGCACATGGACTTCATACCGATGACAGAATCAGCCTCCAAAGTTACATAATTGTGTCTCACTGCTTGTGATGCTTGTGTTCACTGCTTAGATAACAGAATGTAATGTCACGAATATGGGAATATCCATGGCATCTGTAATTCAAACTGGCCGTAGTTCCAGTTCCTCTAATTAATTCTTTTTAAAGAATGCAAGCATAAAACTGCGGATATACTTAATGAGGTGCTTGCATGTTCACCCTGTGTCACCCTGATCTCTTGCCCCTCCCCCACAGCTAAAAGATATGCAGTTAGGCTAGCTCTCCATTGTGAACTGCCTGTAGTGTGTGATTGTGTGTGCATGTTCCCTGCAACGGACAACAGGATCGAGTCTCCTGCCTTTTGTCTTGCACTGCAATGATGTCGGCTCTAGGTCCCCCTAGATAATGATCATATGCCAATAATATACTGCAAAATGATGGTGAAAGGCATAGGTTGGTGTTTGGGAGAATATTTCATTGTGGTAAAAAACAGGGTACAAAATCTTTCTTGCAAAAATATTATGACAGTTTCAAAGGCAGTGAAATCGTTCTGAAGTAATTTGGTATTTATAGATGTTACCTCATCACCTATCTTGATACCTGTAAGGGTTTAAAAATATTTATTTTGTCTGCTTTAAACACTAGATAAATGACTTCTTGCAGTAGTAAATTGCCAGAGGACAGTAAATTACAACTCTGTAGCGACAACTATTCATATAAAACTTGTAAATAGAACACTAACAGCATCGAAATGCAAGTAATTGGCGATAAAATGTTGCATTTCTATCGCCTTGTATATTGTAGCCTAGTAATGGCAGTGACCTCTGCTGCTTTTGTTTATGAAACGTAAAAATGATTTGGGTATTTACATTTGTTTCACAGTTAATGGATAATATATGTAATGTTTGAATTCTGGTCAGTCAGTAAAATTAAACCATGGGTAATACAAAATACGGAATATTCTGCACAAGTCAAACCTGAAGAGGTGATTGGGGCCTGGATGTGGAATTAGCATTCATATCATAGCTTCAGCAATATTGTCGTTGCATGTAATAATGACATGTCAGGGTATGACACAGATTTGTTTCTACGTCTCTGTGTGTGTCCTGTGTTTCTCTGAACATTGACATGTTGATACGTCGCACCGGATGGAGATGTGTTAAGGTTATAGCAAAACGAAATCCCCCTTATGTTTCATTTGTCCTTCATTACTAGAGCCATGTCGTATCCGGATTATTGCACATATATGACCTGTCAGATTTGTCGTTTATGTCAATGCTTTTTGCGGGAGGAATGCCTACATTTCATGCATTGAGATATTGTGGAATTGTTGAGCTTCGTAGAACTTTTGAAAAAAAGGGGCGTCTGCGCAGGCTGCTGCGCAGCCATAAGCAGGCGAGTCGGGCAGGTTGGCATTGGGGAGCCTCAGATCATTTTTGCTGCTTTGCAGGGAGCGGCACTGCAGACGCGGCACGGAGGCTTCTGTCGGGGTAAGAGCTGACTGGCGGGGGTCTGGGCGAGCGTGTCACGGAGCAGACCCCCCCCCCTCGAGGGGCATGCAGCCAGTGCTCGTCATGGGGATGTAGCGGGGGTGGGGCAGGCCCTTATGGGAGGTCAGGGATCAGATGTTGCTGTGTTTGGGGGCCATTATTCCCGCACAGGGAACGAGAAACGCCGGCCGTCGGAGTTTCATGAACGCTGCTCGGCAAAAAGGTGTCCCTGCTGGAGCCATTCCAGTTCGGGAAAAACAGCCAAGAGGCAGAGTAGGCGGATTACAAGGGTCGGGCCCTGCGGGGTGAGGGGATGCGGTGAGATTCTGCCAGCGCATCTCAGATGGAGCTCAGCCACGTTTCTGCCGCATGCTTCACTCACGCCAACCCGAGACCCTTCGCCGCCTGAGCTTGACGTCATTTTTGTCATCCTCCGAAACAACAGGTGACTGAGGGCCATACAGTACGGCCCCCCTTCTCTCTGTCAGCCCCTCATAAATATTCTACGCTCAGCAAAGGCAGATATCATCGCAGAGCTGTGCCGGAAGGTTCTCCCGCTATAGTACCTTCTCACTGTTTTTCCTTTGTTGTCGTGAAGGTGAACCGTTGGGCGGGAGTCGTCGTGGCATTACGGAGGCAGCTGCGTAACGTCTCATTCCCTCTCCCTCAGGGGGACGCTGACGTTTCGCCTGGACCATGAGCAATGAGTCTACCGTATGGAAAAACCTGACAGAAACCACCACCGTAAGTAAGGCGTCTTGTCCTCTCTGAGCAAGGTCTAGGTGAAAGCGACGTGTGCTTTTGTCATTTAGAGGATGAAATGTGCTGATGTGGGAAAATGGGCAAACCAAGTGTCGAACGGTGTCGATGATCCCATAAGGATGTGGTCATGAGGAAGGAGCCTTTCAGTCGTACGTTTTCCCAAGTCCTGCCAACTCACGCTAAATATAGCGGAAGTTGAGCGTCAAGAACGATTCCAGCAGCTCGTGTTAGGTTCAGGTTCAATTGGACATAGCCGCTGAAAGCGTGAACAGCCTGTGTTTGTGTTATTTTGGCCGTTGTGAAGGCGCTGGATAGTGAAAGCCACAAGGAGGCCCTCTGTTTGGAGATCTTCCCAGGGTGTCGTGCAGAGATGGCAGGCAAACATGCCCCCCTCCCGCAGCCGACATCTGTCATAGCTCAGTATATCTAAACTCTTACCTTGTTTCCATTAGACACACTTACCTGCACAAAAGCACCGTCCGGCGATGGGCTGGCCGCACGTTTCACTCCACCTTCCTGTAGCCCCTTTATTTAGCAGACGTGGGTGATGCTGAAAAGGATGTTGTGATGACGATGTGGATTTCAGTGTTATTCTTCATGTATTCCAGCCTAATTGAATTTCAGTTATGGAAAAGAAATGATTTGAACAGCTGCTCTATTAACATTCACTTAAAGTAGCTAAATTTGGCTGCATTATTGTTTGTTACTTGAGCAATGATGTATCTTATGTAGCAGATCCATCCATCCATCCATCCATAATCCAATTGCATATATCCCAGAAAGCAGAGGGGAGTTTGCATCTTCTCTTGTGTTTTCACAGGCTTCTTCCTGAAGTCCAAAAACATGTGGTTAGGTGAATTTGTGTCTCTGAATTAGCCATAGTGGGTGAGCATCTTTCAGGAGACGGAGTGACTCCCTTTCTGGGGTGTCCTCTACCTCGTGCCCTGGGCATCTTGGGAGACATGGCAGGTTCACCACAACCCAGTCCTGGACAAGTAGTTAGTTGGATGGATGGATGGATGTTTTATGTGCTGATGAACACTCACTTTTTCTGTCTCGTTGGCTTTTTCCTGAATGCCGCCTGCCCGCTGTTCGATAACTAAAAAGCACTCCCACCCTTTACGGTCTGAATGAATGCTGAGTGGCCCGCAGCAGAGATACGGCCATGATTTTAAAGGCATCCAGGTCTTCCAGAATGGAATATGCTGTGAATAGCCGCATAAGACAACAATGCTCATGTTGTCGTGTCGCCATGCCATGACTGTGTGTGAATAGAGGAAACAGGTATAGTCTTAATGAAGCACCTCCAGTGGGCTTTGGAAGGTTCTGCACTGTGGTGAGTGATCAGTTAAAAAAAGTATGTCTGGTTCTGGGTGTGAAGGGGGGGGGGGTGGTTAGCACTGTTACCTCACACCTCTGGAACCTTGGTTCAGGTCTCTGCCATGGCTCTGTGTGTGTGGACTTGTTCCCCCCATATTGCTGTGGGGATTCCTCCAGGTACCCTAGTCCCCCCCCGCACCCATAGCTTCTGGAATAGGCTCCATACCCCCTGTAACCCTGAACGGGACAAGAAGTTACCGAAAATGGATGGATGATCTGTCCAGGTTCAATAGATTTTTTATATCATTCCATTTGGAATTATTCTACCGGCGTTGAGGACAGTACTGAAGGTGGTGACCATAAGGGTTCCTCCATTTGACCAATCAGCAACCTAGTCACCATGCATGACAAGCCACTTCTCCAATCAGTGTTGACACGATGGCACCATGTGACTCATACTGCAGAATAAAAGTCGGGCCTCAGGAATTTGTGCCTTTGAGGTGTCCATGCTGGCACAAAGCAATGTCTTGAATTTATTGGCTTTATGAAAAAAAAGGATGATGTAATTAAGAAAAAGGACAGTGTCACTATCTTGTTATTGTAGCTGCAATTCATAAACTATGCTATTTTCTGTTTACGTTATGGTGTTTTGTTGGAGGAAACTCAATCCCATGAAACACAGAGTGTAAGGCTGAGCATACCAAGAATGCCAGTTTGATTAGTATGTGTGAAATTTTAGGAAGGTGGGGGGGGGGGGAGCAGAGCATTTGAATGTTTGTGCACCCTACACCCTGCTTGCCTGCATGCCTTAGATTATTTTGCTAATTCATTAAAGCAACACGCAGATATTTAAACAGAAGGCCACAGACTGTAGGCGGCCATCGCACTTGCCCGATGTTGGTACTGTAGGGATTGAAATCGTCACCTGATTCCCAGTCACTCCAGAATAACCATACCAACTAGACCTGCAACTGCAGAGCAATACCAACTCTAATTCCCCCTTCTACGCCTACAAAAATGATGATTGTAAAGCCTCCATACATTCATGTGCAGTAAATGGCAGCTTATTTCCGGCTGTTACGCAGTGTGCTGGTTCTAACTATAACTATGTATTTGCATATATAAATGGCTGCAGTTTAATCTCATCTAAGCAAGCTTAAGTGCAGCAGGATCTCCTGGGAGGCTGCATCGCGTCTGCCTTCGGTGCTGGCTCTCTGTGTAAATAGCCCTGCTCGTGTGTCTGTGTGTGTCTGGTGATAGACTGGCATCCTGTCTGCTCTGTAATATGCTATTGCCCAGTTCCTCATCGCTAAAGCCCTCATTAAATGAGGCTCACGGCGGTATTTCTAGGTCTCGGGAGTGGCTGAGGAGTCAGACGGCGCAGGAGGAAAGATAACTTTATGGCGCAGGCAGAAGGCGCTCGATGAAGAATAGGGAGTCTCTCCACTTAAGAATAGGGAGTCTCTCCACTTAAGAATAGGGAGTCTCTCCACTTAAGAATAGGGAGTCTCTCCAAATACTTGAGAGAAGACGCAAAGCCTTATGTAAGGGTTGCTGTATCTCAAAGTCAGGTCCAGTGATGGCATTATAGAAACATATACTAATTTCAGATAACAGATTTAACTTCATTGTTTGCAAGCCATACTTGACTTGTTCGATGGCCTCCTTAGTCAAGGACTGACGTACCTTCCTTTCGGATCCGGCTTCCTGCTCTCCTCGCGTGCTAATGAAGCTGCACCTCTTCCCTGCACAGATTATACCCCAGGAGCCCGACAGGCAGGACGGCTATGTGCTGCTGTTGGTCCTCCTGTCCGTGTTCGTGGGCGGAGCGCTGGTCTTGCTCTCGGTCACGCTGATCGTGTGTCGCCACTGCTGCAAGGGAGGCCGCTGTTTTTCCAGGTCAGGCCCTGACATTTCTGCCTTTTGGTACCGTGGCTTAAACAAAACAAAGTACCTGTGGTCATATGCATTCACCATAACTTAAGAAACGTCATTCTTTCTAGTAATTGGTGACCTGTAATGAGCTTTTAGTGCAAAATGCACTGTCAATTCTTCCTTTTCAGGCATAACACGAAGCCAGCATTCTATATTCGTCTGCCTGTCCCATTTATTTGCCATTAAAGGGTCTTGTGCAGTTTGTGCTGCAGCCACATATCAGTAAGTTAGTCAGCAGCCAGACAGGGCGGGACAGCATCGACTGAGTGAATGACGAGCAGCCGGACAGGGCGGGACAGCATCGACTGAGTGAATGACAAGCAGCCAGACAGGGCGGGACAGCATCGACTGAGCGAATGACGAGCAGCCGGACAGGGGGGACAGCATCGACTGAGCGAATGGCGAGCAGCCGGACAGGGCGGGACAGCATCGACTGAGCGAATGACGAGCAGCCGGACAGGGCGGGACAGCATCGACTGAGCGAATGACGAGCAGCTGGACAGGGCGGGACAGCATCGACTGAGTAAATGACGAGCAGCCAGACAGGGCGGGACAGCATCGACTGAGCGAATGGGGAGCAGCCAGACAGGGCGGGACAGCATCGACTGAGCGAATGACGAGCAGCCGGACAGGGCGGGACAGCATCGACTGAGCGAATGAGGAGCAGCCGGACAGGGCGGGACAGCATCGACTGAGCGAATGGGGAGCAGCCGGACAGGGCGGGACAGCATCGACTG
>JAODKF010000038.1:6087949-6104583 GCA_026779585.1 Mormyrus proboscirostris | reverse complement strand
CACCCCTCTGCCAGCGGGTCCCAACCATCAGACCGCAAAACGTCCATAACCAGACATTCCTGACAAACACTGCTCCCTCTAAGGCACTGACATGCCAGCCAGGAGAAATAATTATGTCCTGCTGTGTGATGAAAATGTTGCTCCCTCCAATTTCCAGAAGGTACCTTAATCTGCATACAATGGAAACACTGGACAATATGATGATATTCCCATTGTGTCCTTTGAATGGGAAAAATTAAAGTGTTGTGAAATTCTGATTACTGTTGGCGTGGTTCTCGACTTACAATGCTCCATCCTATTTTGCAACATTTTGTTTTTCGCTTAAATTTTCGCTTAATTCCGCCACCTGAGCTGGCAGCCCTACAGTAAATTCAAGGGGCAGCTCTACAAATCAGGACCCCCCGCCTTCATAAATTGAGACACGCCACATGGCGACTCCCAGTAGTCTGCTGGTACAGGGAGCCAAGCCACATTTCTGCATGTCAGAAAATGCTAAGGGACGATGACGTCAGGTTGAAATTCACATGCAAATACCTTTGTGCGGAAGAAATGTCACTCTTATGTAACTTTGGGCTGAGTAGGTGTTCCGCTTACATAACTTAAAAGATGCATTGCGTTCTTTATTATGCACCCATTCATCCTTCCATTCATTTCAGTTCCAGTTCAATAATTTTCATCATTTTGATTAATTGACTGCTCTCCAAAAGGAGGGACACTGTACCTTCCTGCAGCTGTACATTTAGGTGTAACTGGCCCTGTCTCTCACAGAGATCACCATCCAGCACATTTAAGTGTAACGGGCTCCCGTCTCTCACAGAGATCACCATCCAGCACATTTAGGTGTAACTGGCCCCGTCTCTCACAGAGATCACCATCCAGCACATTTAGGTGTAACGGGCCTCGTCTCTCACAGAGATCACCATCCAGCACATTTAGGTGTAACTGGCCCGTCTCTCACAGAGATCACCATTCAGCATATTTAGGTGTAACGGGCTCCCGTCTCTCACAGAGATCACCATCCAGCACATTTAGGTGTAACTGGCCCGTCTCTCACAGAGATCACCATCCAGCACATTTAGGTGTAACTGGCCCCGTCTCTCACAGAGATCACCATCCAGCACATTTAGGTGTAACGGGCCTCGTCTCTCACAGAGATCACCATCCAGCACATTTAAGTGTAACGGGCTTCCGTCTCTCACAGAAATCACCATCCAGTACATTTAGGTGTAACGGGCCCCGTCTCTCACAGAGATCACCATCCAGCACATTTAGGTGTAACTGGCCCCGTCTCTCACAGAGATCACCATCCAGCACATTTAGGTGTAACGGGCCTCGTCTCTCACAGAGATCACCATCCAGCACATTTAAGTGTAACGGGCTTCCGTCTCTCACAGAAATCACCATCCAGTACATTTAGGTGTAACGGGCCTCGTCTCTCACAGAGATCACCATCCAGCACATTTAGGTGTAACGGGCTCCCGTCTCTCACAGAGATCACCATCCAGCACATTTAAGTGTAACGGGCTTCCGTCTCTCACAGAGATCACCATTCAGCATATTTAGGTATAACTGGCCCCGTCTCTCACAGAGATCACCATCCAGCACATTTAGGTGTAACGGGCCTCGTCTCTCACAGAGATCACCATCCAGCACATTTAAGTGTAACGGGCTTCCGTCTCTCACAGAAATCACCATCCAGCACATTTAGGTGTAACGGGCCCCGTCTCTCACAGAGATCACCATCCAGCACATTTAGGTGTAACGGGCCCCGTCTCTCACAGAGATCACCATTCAGGTGGACGAGGCCGACTGCTTGTCCACCTCCAGCCGCCATGATGTGGAGAGTGAGCGGTTCCTCTCTACCGGCACCAGCGGCCGCCGCGTCTCCTTCAACGAGGCGGCACTCTTCGACCATGGCAAGAAGACGCAGGAGAAAGGCCGCAGGTCAGTCACCCACAGGGGGCGTTGCTGCACCCCCATTAGGCCACTTCGTAAACTGCAGATGATAAGCACAGTGCTGCAAACTGTGTTTGAAACGGTTTCCCGCAAGATGACATCTAATGAGTGGAATTTGCAGTCACTCACATGGTGCATACTAGTCAGAGTGCAAATAAATATCAAGGATATAATTACCATTAGAATGACTCTTATTGGTTATCATTTATTACCAGAGATAGATAGATAGATAGATAGATAGATAGATAGATAGATAGATAGATTTGGGCATTATAGCAGAAATAGAAAGTTAAAGGGACAAAAATTATTCAGTGATATACTTAAATTATAAAATAAAAATTAGTAATTGAAACTTACAAATTAGAAATTAAATCACACTGTGAGCAAGGAACTGGCCAAATATGTGCCAGCTGTCCTGTACAATAATAATTCACCCCAAATGCAAGAATGTAGAAAAAATTCTGGAAGGATCATTTTTAAATTCCCGAAAATGGCTGTATGTCTGATGTGATTGGGTGGTTCTGCCGCCAATCACAGGTACACCCTTACTGAAGGGGACTTCCATCACCTGAAAAATGCCCGACTGACGCACCTGCAGCTCCCGGCATCCGCCCTGAAGATTGTTACCATCCACGAGTGCGAGTCATCTGACAACAGCATTGCAATGGCCACGTGCCCTCCTGTGAAATCCAGCCTCTCCATCTTCCAGGTAACACCGGGGGCATGCTCTCCATCTCGCTCTGAAGATGGTGCCAGTTACCACTCCGAATGATTATAAATAACTAACATATTCAAACGTGCGTAATGTATTGTAGAATTAAAAAATTGGGTATATTAATTATACAGGTTGATAAAGTGACTGTTTCTTGGTGCACCCATTGTGTCTAGTTCCATATAGCGTGGAGCCTGCATGCATACGTGTGTGTGTGTGTGTGTGTGTGTGTGTGGGGGGGGGAGGGATGCATATATTATGCGGTGGGGTATATATGTCCCTATAATGTGATAAAACTAGTTATTTGAAACATGTTTTGGACCCCAGAAGGGAAAACTCATCTTTATAAACATCTGTAACTGTAAAGACTAGAAATGCCAAAAGTCTCGTATTTTGTTTGGTTACTTATGGTTACGGTTAGGTCTGGGCAGGGGTTGCAGGGTGTCATTGTTGGGATTAGGGTTATGCCTAGAAATGAACAGACAGTCCCCACAAAGATATGAGTACAGATTTGTGTGTGTGTCCTGCAGCCGCCAGTGTGCGCACTTCCACAGACGGCCTTGACGGGCCTGACCATCAGCCTGAGCTCCCCCCTCCCTGGGGACACGCTCAACTCCATGGTGGACACCAGCTTCAGTCAGGGCCCCCTGTCCGCCGGCTCAGAGGCCCATTGCTCTGGCGCTGTGAGTCACCCGGCCTTGTGGGGGGGGGGTGTCATGTGATGGGTGGGCAGTGTGTGTGGGAGTAGCACGTAGGCTGGGTCAGTGGGCGTCAGAGGTTTGAATAGCAAGGAAGAAAAACTTATTGGAAGATGGTGGGGACACAGTGGAGCGGGTTTGACTGCTTTCAACGACGCAGTGACACCTTTACCTTGTGGACGCTCACCTCAGCCTTGGCAGACAGGCTTCCTTTGTGCCCGATCTGAAAGGCCATGAATAGCTGTATTCACGTCAGCTGAGCTGTCCCTGACAGTGACGCCCCCCGCTCACGCAGCCTCCCGGCCGCTCCCATTCTTCCCACAGATCGAGGCGATGGGAGCCACCCCCTGGGCTGCCAACAGCCTGGGCATCGCCGGAGACGGGGCCCCGGCCCCGGGCACCCCCCCGCCTGGTGGCTCCGGTCAGGGCCACATGCTGCAGTTCTTCAGCAAGCTGCGCCGCCATGCCAGCCTAGAGGGCGCCAGTCCCTACTTCAAGATCAAGAAGTGGAAACTGGACAGCAGCCAGCGAGCCTCGAGCCTGGACACCAGGGGTGAGTGCTCTCCCCCCACCCTCGACATGGTGCCTCTCACGCCCTGCCCGCCGAGGTCTGAGACTCCCAGAGATCCAGCACGGATGCTGTGCCCCTCCCAATTAACTCACATCCATCCCCGGCGGGCGTGTTATTCCGCCACTTACGCTCGGTCCGAACATATCCCAGCATGCTCCGCTTCTCCTTTTGATATTGCATTTTGAAGTGTGGCCAGAAACACAAACGCCGCATACAGTACACAGTAACAGAACTAGCTAAACTCGCCAGCGCTCTAGAGCACAGACATTGGATATATTAAACATCCCAGGTTTATTTTTAAACTTTACTGGTGATCCATAAACTTACTAACGACACAAATAAAACTGTAAAGATGAATTTAAATCAATCATAGGAAAACTTACTAAGTTGTCTCCTTATTACTACCTCACCATTGCTAGTTAGTTATGCTAGTTAGTTACCCGTGTCCTTTGGCATGAGGATCCCCTAACAATTAATCAATTAACCAACTGTAACAAATAGTAATGCTATAATGGCTACATTATGAGGTCACGCAATGGAAGTTTTAACAATGCACAATCAAACAATTAGAAGGATAAATAGATACATTCACCCCCAGCAAACACATTCTCAAAAGCTCAGGAAGGGTCATTTTCCCGGTGATCGGCTCTTGGGTTTGAGGACAGCGGCTTAAAAGGCAGATCGTGTTACAATATCCACAGTGCTCCCGTCATGGCGAACGGCGTGAATCAGGGGCCAAAGGTAAGTTATGATACATATTCCAGAGCAGTGAGTCCACCTCACACTCTCCCAGAGTCCCCTGTGCCACTGCATGAGTATTAGTGACCTCTGAGGCAGAGCTGGAGCCTTTGGAAGTGAAGGTGGGATGAATGACTTATGGATATTTAGATGATTGGATCTACAATGGCATTAGACCTCTGCTCTCATCACCTTCATTATGTTTCCCTCCTTCCATTCTTCCTCCCTTGTAGGCGATCAATGACGTTAATTCCAAATCAATGACAATCGCGTTATCGGGACGCTCTCTGGCAGCTGGAAAGTGGGGAGAAGCTCATTTAGCAATTCATGACATCGTTCGACATGGCATCCCCTAAACATTGTGTGCAGGGTTAACTGGCATCTCGTCCTGGAATGACGATGGGAAAAACTCTGTGTGTGTGTCTGTGTATGTGTGGTCATGTATATATTACACTGTGGGGACGCGATGTTGTAAAAATCTGTTACTTTGATGCTGTGGGGCCCTTTTTTTTGGAAACTCATTTTCATGAAAATCTGTGAATGCAATCAAAAAAACAAAAAAGGCTCATATTTTGTTTGGTTACTTATGGTTAGGGTTAGGGCTGGGTAGGGGTTAAGGTCGAGTGCATATGTCCATCTTTAGCAGAACGCCAAATGATACAAAACGTGTCAGTGACCTCATTTTCACCTATTTCTGCTGTTTCCCCCATTTTCATTCACTGAAACAACAGATTCACAAATAGACGTTTTGGGGAGGAAAAAAAACGATTCCTGGCATGAACGTCATAAGCATATTTTTTCCTAACTTTTTGAATTCCCGTTAGAATGTTCTGCAAGACACTGTATGAAAGCAGTTCCCTACTGAATTTCCCCTTAACATACAAATCCACATCTAAAATTAAACACGGTCCGCTAACGAGAGTCCTACTTTATAAGGCTTCACTGAAAGGCTGCTCCATTTAAGGTCATTTCCAAGCCTGGCCTGCTTCTGAGTCTGGCCGCTACCATCATCAATCACAGCAGGACTGTTACTGTCCCTTAGCTGGGCTGTTACCCGCTACATCCCTTTTCATGTCATTGTGTAAATTTCCAAAGATGAAATGAAAACCTATTTTTAAATTATTATTTATTTGTTTGTTTCTTTGTTTATTTACCTTTTTACGGAATGCTGTAAACGGCGATGGCTTGTTGTTGGGCTGTTGGCTGTCTTGCGCTGATAGTTTCCAGGATAAGTTCCAGACCGTTTGAAACCAAGTCCGGCCCTTGATTCCAAATCCATGCCATGCATTCAGTTCTCCCAGGTAGTTAGTTTAATAATTACTGACTCTGATTGGCCACAGAGGCTTCACACCTGGCTCACAGGTAAAGGAAGGCTGGAAAATCAGCAGCTCTCAGCCCTTGAGGACCATGATTTGAGTAGCACTGCTGTATAATTAAAATATATATAATAAAAGCTTGGTCTTAATTGGCTGCAGTTGGGTTTATTAGTCCAACTGGGTGAATAAATGAATAAAAATAAGCATTTCGCACTCGACACAGCACTTCCTTCTGTGGTGCACACACAGTTGAGTCAAACGCCATAATGACTCAGCTACATTTTATTCTACATGTATTTTCCATAAATTCCCGGTGTGCAATTACGAGAGTGTAATAAAGAGGCCTTCCGTGGCTTCATAAGTGCTGTTCATTCAAAACTGGCGGAGGAATTCAGAACATATGGATTAAAAGCGTGCGCGCGGGGGCTCGCACAGAGCTGCGAAAGGCAAACTGTAGATGGTGCTTCATGACACTATCAGGCCCACATTTCAGATTAACTGCAAATACATTCTTGCGAGCAAAGTGCTAATGAGCAGAATGAGCAGGACGACACCGAACAGCAAGACGAGTGCGAAATGCGCTAAAAATACCGCAGTCAAGAAGCTGGTGCTAAAACTGTCCGTCAACGTACTTTTTTCTGCTCTGTAACGAAAACGAACTGTAACGAAGTACTGATGATTGCGGATCGATACTTGATGTATGACTTGCGATCGGCGCCAAGTTTCCCTTAAGTCAACACCGCAGTGTGGCTGCTCAGAGTGGCTGGTGATGCAGAATCCTCTGCGAATCACACTACACTAGTCATTAGTGTCAGACGTCGATGCTGAAGATTGCTGAGTTGTGAGAGCCTGGATTCGAGGTGCTGTCGGCCCCGCAGCTTAGCCTAGATGCTAGCTAGCTTGCGGCACAGAGCCCCTTGCATTGCCACTCTACCGTACCACGTGACTTAAACTTCATGTGCCTGGCTCTGTCATCCCCAACCGACACCGATGAAGACGTCTGGCCTGGGGCCGGAGCCCTGGCTCAGACAGATGGCGCTATGACGCAGGGTCCTTCCCCTCCAAATCTATCTGGGCATCTCTCCAGATTACTGCAGACTCCCCACTGGCTCACCGGACCACACAGCACATGGACGAGAGCAAAGACCATTTTAGATGGGTCCTGGGGCATCTGCCGTCGCATCAGAGGCATGCCTTTATAAAGCTTCTGACTTTTCATACTTGCAACTACATATATTTCCATGTGATATATCCACACTTGTATACTCTATGTTGTATTTTGGCCCTATGATTTTGTTTTTAGATTCTGAAAAGCCCAATCAGAGCAATAAGGAGAAGCTTGCATTAGCTGATATTAGCAAAAAATACACCATCCACTATTTATGATATGGCAAGTCAAGATCAGAAAGAAAACGGCCAAAGGTGGGGGTGCATTTACGGTATTGCTTGATGAAAAACTTGTCGCTTATGGTGACGGGTTAATACCCAACTCTCCATCACACAGCATGTAACTCACTCACGTTCCCTGATGTGGTTCCTTCGTTTGGTAATAAAAGTCCTTGAAACTCATTTATCACTCAAGGATTTTTGTATATTCCTTAAACAATAAACGTTTCTGTTTTGTGTGTTTTATTTGTCTATATTAATGCTGTTTAATAGTTAAAGATAAACGAGATGAGTCTTCATGGATGCTGAACAGCTAGTAGTATCTGACCCCTTCGCATAATTGTCTGCAAAAAGCAATATAATTCACCATGAAAAACAGCATTCAGCATATAACTGCGTTCAGTGGCATCGTTTTACTTGCTGTGTCTTCAGTTTCACTGAGTTTAATCAACTTGTCATCAGAACATTTCGAAAAAGAAATATTTTTTGACCAAAAAAGAAAAAGTTTTAATTTGTTGCAGGCAGTCTTTCTGTTTCAGTTTCACTGTCACGAGTTAATGCTCCCCGGGTCTTCAGAAAAAGAACACAGACCTTCTTGGTGGGGTTCCTGAAGTGGGCTTACCGCTGCCACCATATCCACCAGGGTCCCCCAAGCGGAGACACTTCCAACGGCAGCGAGCCGCCAGCGAGAGCATGGACCAGGAGGAGCACGAGAGCCGTCGCGCCGACATCATCCAGTACATCGCGCGCAGGCATGACCCCGCCTACTGCTGTGGCGTTCCCGCCCCCAGCTTCCTGTCCCCGCCCTCCAACCCGCCTCCCTCCCTCGGCAGGTATCTTTAATTCCTTTGGCACTCATCCACTTCACCACATCTCCATGGCCGTCACCGATGCCTCTCCTCCTAAAGGCCCCATCTCGCTGCCCATTGTCCACGGACCTGACTTGCTCTGCATTTCGCATTCGGCATGCTAACTTTAAAAGAAGCCGCTGCATGTGGAGTGAAAGCGTCGCATTCCTCACTTTATATAATGGGGATATTACACAGTGATACTGAGGCAACAGTTCTTCATTCCAGTGGCTCAACAAGAAAGTCGCAGTGGCGGTTAATAATGTCCTTCAGTGAATTTTCTCATAAAAATGTCAAACCGGATGCCTTCAAGATAGTTTAGTTAGTAACGGCTCCGGAGTTGCAGTGTTGGGTTCAACATTGAACGGGGCACCAGTGGCCCCGCCCACTGCCGTTTGCCCATGATAGAGACCTCTGTCGGGGCTGCGCGGTGTAAGCATTGGTTATCGCCCTTCGAGTGTAAGAATCGGACCCCCTGCCTCTTTGCACATGGAAGAAAGCTTACGGACAGCCAAGACAAAAAAAATCAGAGAGAATGTCCTTCCCAAGCACATTTTTAGCTTGCGGTCCTGGCATGCAGTATTTAAATGGCTGAAGACTGTAACATATTTAAATATTGTATGAAAGACGCTAAATAATTCAGTGAGAAAGTTACAATCTTGTCATAAAACTTAGAATTGTGGAGTGGCAGTGAATTGTTTCTTTACCTAACACATGTTCAGTTAGTAATAGTGTTTAAGAAACAAAGTTAATAAATTGATACTTTACATTAAATAACATGAATAATGTAAGTAGTCTTTTTTAAGTGTGGTATAAAGGGATGTTTAGGGATATAAAGCTGTAAGTTTGTGGCGGCACGGTGGTTCATTTGGCAGCGCCATTACCTCACACCACCAAGTGTGAGGATTCCACTTTCCATCTTCTTCCCATGGAATGATATCCCATCTAGGCTAACCCCTGTGCATTCTGGGATTGACTGTAAACTCTTTGTGACCCTTACTGGAAAATGTATGGCAGGCATAAGGCTGTGTTTGCTTAGAATGTATGTGACATGAGTATGGTTCGGATGTGTAACCCTTAAATCCATATCATAACATCTATTCTTGTGAGCCATATCACTATTACAGTTTTACTCTCAGTATATGAGAACACGCTCGGATCTCCACTCTAACACTGGTGTGACACGATGCACCCCCTACAGGTTAGAGGTTGAGGTGACGGTGGAGCCCAGCTGTACTGGAGGGAGAGGAGTGATCGGTACCTCCCCGGAACCTCAGGAGGAGGGGGTGGAGGTGGGTGCAGCCTGGCGGCTGGAGAGCATAGAGCACCAGACGCTTTACCGTGACATCTGGACCCTGCGGGCTTCACTGGAGCAGTATGCCTCATCTGACCAGAGCAGCAACAACGACAAGGACTCTGTGCGGAGCGATGCTGACAGCATATGCTCGCTGGGGGGCGGCTCCGAGAGGCGGGGGCTGCCCAGCTACCCCTCGCAAGACGTTGGGGATGAGCTGGAGGGGGATGTGGAGCCGAGCTGCGAGGAGGCCCGAGGCAGGGGGGGTAAGCAGGACAGTGTGGACTCGGAAAGAGGAAGTGATGGGGAGTCGGGGAACCGCAAGCTGCTTCAGATGGACAGTGGCTATGCCTCCATCGAAGCCCCCTGCAAGGCCCCGGAGGAGCTGCGGTTGTTCGGCAGCTTGGGCAGCCCCAAGGACAAAACAGCATCCGAGAAGCGGTGGTTCTTCACCAGTGCTGGGCGCAAGGGCACTGTGTGCGAGAGCTTCGAGGCCAGCCTGGAGGAGGAGACGGAGGATGAGGCAGCCGGGGGAAGCGGTGCTGAAGCCGAGAGCCCCATGGGCTGGTCGCCGTATGGCCAGATGTTCACCTCGCGGGAGCCGGTGCAGCGCCTCCGGCGGCGGGACTACAGCATCGACGAGAAGACGGACGCGCTCTTCCACGAGTTCCTCCGGCACGACCCCCAGTTCGACCAGCAGGAGTCACCGCTGCGATCTAAGCACCGCTCCCGCGTGCACCTGCGCAAGCAGTGGCAGCGCTCCAAGCAGTACAGCGACCCCGGCGTACGTTTGGCGCTGCCCCTCGACCGCCAGCGCAGCCCGCTTCGCCGGGGTGACAGTGTCAACTACCCGCTCGACACGTGCTTCCATAGCACACTGCCGCGCATCATCAGCGCCCCCGACGAGGAGGCCAGTGAGGGCGCGTCTAGCGCAGGGGAGCCTGAGTGGGCGGAGCCTGACGAGGACAGGCGCAAGGTCAGTCCAAGCAGCAGCGGCAGCAGCCGGACCATCAAGGAAGAAGAGGGCCGGTTATCCTGCTCACCTCCTCCTGGCTCCGACGGCGCGCTGGAGCAGCCCGAAGATGGCCGGCAGCCTAAGCACCCCCCCGAGCTACCTGACGAGCGGCTGGCCCCGCCCCCTCCCGGCTACGGGCCGCAGACCATCACAGCCGAGTTGACTGACAAGCTCACTGCCAATCTAGAGGAGAGGCTATACACTAGCCTCCGCAAAGCCAAGGACAGCCCCGAGTGCATGGTGGCAGTCACACGCGCCTCTCCTGACCACAGCCCAGTGTAGCGGGACTCTGCTTTCCCCTCCAGTTGCTCCTCACAGATTCTTCAATGTTAATTCCACTCTCTGGCTGTCCGGCGTCCCCCCTAGACGAAAGATAACCAGTTGGAACAATCCCGAATCCTACTCGTGTCTTATGTTTCTGTAATTCTTTTTTTTGTTTCTTTTACTGCTGTATGCCTTTTCCCAGTGTGGTAAGTGAAAACTTAAGGAACGTACGTGCCCTGTGTACTATTCATTCCACTGTGAAATTGGGTGCTATTCGATTGGGTCGATCCACTGCGGTGAGGAGGAGGTGCGACCTGCTGACAGACACCTGGGCGGATTGTCAGTGCTGTGTTACAGGTGGCCTTTAGGGGTTTATGGTAACATTTCAGTTTGGGGTTGATGCTCAACATAGCCATTGAAAAGGGCTTATTATTAAGGAGCTATCAAAGTATTTAAGGACTTATTAATGAATATTAACTAATTCATAGATCTATTTTTTTTCTTAAAATATTCTACTTATACATTGATATAAAATAAGGTATAACATGTTATTTTTAATTAAGACCCCTTTTAAGAATTTGTATCAGACCTGTATGAAGTAGAACTATCGGCACTTCATTATTGATTATTTTTGTCGCGTTAAACCGGTTTTAAGACAAGTCAATATGGATTAATTTTGCTTCGTATTTATATATAATTTCAGAGAGCACTGGAACAGACAATCGCAAAAAGGGTTTATTAAGAAATGATTACACTGTATCTAAGTCATATGCCTTTTTTTGAAAATTCATTTTTCCATTTAATTTACGGGCAGCTTATATGTATGTATCCAGTCCCCAGTCCCATACCATCTGTTGTCTAGGAGGTATTAAGTAAAAAGATTAGCTTATTAGCGGCGTGTAGAAAAAGAGCATTTGGACAATTACATCCATCCATCTCTTCAGGCGCGGTAAAACCGCTCCAACTGCGTCGTTTTTGTCCCCCTCTGCGGTCAGTGGGAGGGTCACTCAGCAGGGTAATACTGATGAGCGACACATTACTGCAGCCGTGGGCACTAAAGCATGTGTGGGATTGTATTTTATCACAGCGTATTTTAGACAAGCCTGTATTACATTTATGTGCGTTATGGGGGGGAGTCACTGTAGCGAAACGACAGGGTTAGAGTAATAGAAATACTACGCGATACGTAATGCAGCAAAAGCCTTCCTTTGTAATGGTATGCATCTGTGCGTACCATAAAATACCATTATAGCAACAAACAGGGAAAGTAGAGAGATTTACATCTTTACTTTTTACATTTAGCCGACGCTTTTGTCCAAAGTGATATACAAGTGACGCACATTACAAACACGTGCTACTGCGGAGCAGGAGCGAGGCAACAACTTTTAACAAAGCAAGAACCTAATAATACAAATAGTTAAGGTTTTGTGGCTACGTAAGGCAATCTTTTATCTGTCTTTTCATTAAATACAGTTTTCTATCAGCTTTATTTGCAGTGTAAAAGGAAAATACTTTTTAATAGCATTTGTTATATAATTTGACTGACATTCACTTAGTAAAAGTTGCTCCCGCCTCTCTGACCGCATGCTGAAGTGCAGTGTGAGACAATAGGCCGACTTCAGCAATTGAATGCATTTGATCGTCAAACAGAGGATATTACAGAGCTAACCAAACACGTGCTATTTTTAGCGGCCGTATTCGCCTTAATGTCGGGAAGCAGTATCTCGTGGTGGTTATCACAGACGGCAGGCCTGTTACTTTGCATGTTGACTCTCAGTACATCCCGCAATTACTGATCATTTGCTTAATAGTAAGCCATAAAGGATATTTGCTTTTCAGGCATGGGAAAGAATGATTTATGATGCTGTACCAAGAAACCCTTCCAGTTGGTCAACTGTAGAGCTCCTGTACTGATCACCTTCTCCATTTAATGAATATTTTCATAGTATATATTTGAAGGCTACATGTCTATCAAAAAATGACAGATTTAATAAGTTTGCTTATTGAGGCTGTCACGTTGTGCGGCGGGCCAGCAGGCGAGTCAAAGCGAAGGAGCAGGACGGAAGGCAAGATGACAAGCAAACAGGTTTATTCTGCCAGTCGGCCACGAACATAACACTAACGTTACAACCACAATGATAGATCTGGGGAAACTAACCGAGACGCGGACTAAATACACAAGACAAGCAGAACAGAACAGGCAACATGTGATCACAATCGGGAATTAACACGAGGTAACGAGGTGGGCGTGGCACACAGGAGGATCGGATGGAGCTGGGCATGACAGAGGCCACATCTTATCATGGTGGATGGTGACCTTGTGCGTTGCTGAAAAAACCCTGAGGCTCACTTATTACATCTTTTATTATGGTGTAACTTGCTTCCAAAACAATCTTCACAGGTACTTTTTTTTCTCATAGGTTTTGTACTTTTGAACAGGTACACCTGAACTTGTGTGTTACTATGACTACTGTCTTTGAGGTTTTTAGCACTTAGGTAAATAGATAGTAGTGATCTCGAGTTTATAAAAGCAGTCAGGCTCATTAGGATGAGTAATGTAGTAAAGATCCAGGACGTGGTGTTTTCAATGTTGTTTATTTGGTTTTCACTGGGAGTATTTTATTAGGGATTTTTCTATAAAATGAATGATGATTTTTGTTTGCATCTGCTGTGCTGAAGAGGACAGCTCTTAACTGCTATATAAATGTATGATTAGTCCTTCAAGGCGAGGTTTATATACCTCATGAATGTGATTACGTTTAATGCACCACTTACATTATAAGCCAGAATGACATCAAATAAAGACTAAAAAATTGAAATTATGTTTTACTGTAACACTCAGATATGAATGGTGTAAAGGTCAGCCATGCTGTAACTTTAGAACTAGTAGCTGTTTGCTATTGCAGTTCTTGTTGACTGCATAATTTTACAAAGCATAGTTTTCATTAACATATATCATGAACTAATAAATGGACAACTAACCTAGTTTACCCACCCCATTAGCTGGGTTAACTGGAAAGAAGACAGCTTGTAGGCCACTATTTTGGTCAGCTAGTTAGTTACTTTCAGGCATAACATTGGGCAGCTATAGTCTGACTGGAAAAGAAGAAAATCAGTATTTTTATTTGAGTTTTTACATTTCTTTCTCTTTCATAATTTGCCAAGAGGCTTATTACTTTGCTAATTAACATAGCAGTGGCTTCAGGTAAATAACTTACATACAGCTCCTTCCTATTCCTGACCAAACACGAGAATCATGCATGATACTGCATATTTGTGGGTGAACCGCGCGCATTAAAATTTGTACATATTATTGTTTCACTTTTATCTGAAATGACCTTGCAGTTTTACTTGTTTATAGGGCTGGGTATTTCATAGTTAGCCACCACTCCCCCTGCTGGCCAGATTAAAAGGTGCACTTTTTCCTGAGAGTATACCCAAATCATATTGACGGACAGTTTACTCTGCATTGAAGTTGAGGACGAGTTCTTTCCTCTTACTAGGTGAGGGTGATATTTTCAGTAGGCAGAGAATGTTAATTTGTATTATGACGTTGGTTAGAATGAGTCATAACTGAGGTGTAATATGTTCCCCTTTAGCCTAAGGTTTTATGATTACCATCTGAGCCGTAATCGGAGGGGTGTGCATCCTGTAATCCACATTCTTGAGGGGGGGGGGGGCTTGCTTCACCGTCAGTCAGCATATCCCAAAGTGAAGTGTGCAGCTTTCAGATGAGATTACTTGCACCACTGCTGTTATTTGTACGCTTCACATCACCAAGTAACCAAAGTCCTTTGAGTGTCTTTGCCGTTAAACAGTTGGCTGGGCTGGGATTTTGGTTGCATTCAGGGAATCATGACTGGAAACATAATTCATATTCTGGTAGAAACATGTTATCTCACATCAGTGCGCACAGTTGCATTTTCTCCCTTATTTATTTTTAGCTGCCTTGCTGTATCTGAGTAGTTCAATAGTAAGCTTTCATAATACTACTTTGAACTCTAGGGAGCTAGAATTGCTACATCCCTTTTTATACGTTCTAACAAAATTAATAAGAAAAGTGAATCTGGAAAAAAGAGTAATGAAAAGACCTGAGAACTGTCCAAGGCTACTTCCTCAGTAACTGGAGGCAATTATTTCATTTTGAATTGTTTAATATCATTTTTAATGCTTTTTCATTCCCTTCGACTCATTTGTGATATCAGGCTGTTTTCCAATGTGCTTTCACTTTTTGTTAGAGCTAGAGGGAAATATCTTTGTAATATTTGTACAACAGACAAACTTGTAAGAAAACCAAAAGTTATTAGCTGTAGTCAAATCCCATTTTCACAATGAGCTTTGCCTTACTTACACTGCCAGAATAATTCCTGCAGATTTATATGCTTTTACACTCAATGACCCTGGATCTTACGTGTGGAAGGGAAACCGGCGTTTTGTGATACGGTCTCTCATTTTACGACATACCCCTGGAGACCAGGCCCCTCAGTCTCCGCGTTTTTTGAGTTTCAGTGCAGCACTGACGCCCCACGATGTGCCCCTCACTGCCCAAATCTCATTTTGCTGTAGCCACAGTCAACTGGGAGCTCAACCAGAGTGTCTAAAAAGCCTGCAGAAACCCAGTTTATGATGTCAACATCTTTATGCCAGTTTCATTTGTATGACTTGCTTATGGCTTCCAACTGGAGACACTGCAACAGTTCTGACCTTTCCAAACACACAGGACCACATCCTGCGATGTCGACGTCAAGGGAACATGAATTCTGGTTGACTGAGCAACGTTATTGGGATATGATTTGACATATTGTTTCAGAAGTATATAAACAACAATTTAAATGCATAAAAATATATAGACAGTCATATATATTAATATATATATATTTTTATGTAGATCAAATTAGTTTAGTATAAAGAATGATTGGAGATGCTCTATTACTCTGCCTTCCTATGTGTCAAGACACTGATTCAAGATTTCTTTTGTATCATACAGTAACTACTTTGGGTATTCATGAGTATTCATGAGTATTCATGAGTATCCCATTCATGAGTATCAGCCCATTTTAGAGACGCGTCTCCATTACATTTGTTCATACTTAAGCTGATTCTCAGGCTGTTAGAGATTACAATGCACATTGTGCTCTAAAGAGCAGCCTGGCTGACACGTCGATACATTACCTGCCTACTTTTGCATGTTTTAGTGAAGAAGTGTTTCCCCTGTACTGAATCAACAGCATAATTGTTGATGCAGATTTCTTTTTGTATATTTAAAATAACCCATTCAAATAGCATTAGTACTCTAGGATTTTTTTTTCTTTTTACTTTATGGATTCTGTACCATTATGTATTTATTCATGCCATGCGAACAGATGGATGAGGTTTTGTGAAATATATTTCAAAGAAAAAAATATTTCTGTATTCTGCTTGTGATGTGTTTTGCTTGTTTCTGAAATATATATATGAAAAATCGAGCACTTTCAGATTTTGCCTTTGCTGACCCAGACTTTAAAGCCTTGAGGGACCAAACGATGTATATATTTGCATTTATTTTTTGGGGCTCTTGTTTTTCCAATTAGTAAATAAAGAAGAACGCATATTGTCAAGCTTGTGAGGATACTTTTCATCAGCTGTGAGAAATAAGATCCAGTCCAGTTCAATTCTCATGAATATCTACATTATAAACTCTATAAAATCTATGCTAAGAAATGGCAAAATTCCATAACCAGTGGTTCTCAACCTTTTTTTGCAGTGGGCCGCACTATGTCCAAGTCTCACGGGCCGCATATTATTTACATATGACGTCATCAACGCTCAATAACCAGATATTATGCATCTTAAATTA
>JAODKF010000038.1:6009975-6051789 GCA_026779585.1 Mormyrus proboscirostris | reverse complement strand
TCACCCTGTCGCATGCTGGGAGATACTTTGGGAAGACAATAACAGAAATGACAATAAGTCACTATTAAATTAACCAATGCTTAAACAATCAAACAGGACAGAACTATCAAAGGCTTTTTACTTCTACAATCAAATGCTGAACCGGTTACAAAACACCATGCTGTTTCTTCTGCTTTTTTGTAATGCATAGCTAGTCATGGAAAAAAACTGTAGACTTTTGAAGGATTTCAAGAAAATAACATTCAGAAACAGTCGATCAAAGCTTGCTGAAGGTGCAGGCCATCTGCCTGCCGCTCTCCTCCGCCTGTTCACTGCTGCTTCTTAAACACCAGCTGCAGGCAGCCTTGCTCAGTGAAATCATGCAAGCAGATCACCGCTGGTGATCAGCTTAAAGCCTGCCGTCCAAGCACATTCTCAAGGATCCACCGCGTCTGCAGTGCCGTGCAATAGGGTCACTAAAACAAAACAAACATCTATGTTTCACAAAACAAACATCTACATTTCAGCCAGATGGTATTTTGAAGCTATTAACTCTATAACAAAAATAAATGAAAACAAACCCCCTAAGACTGTACTGTAGGTCACCATCTAAAGATATGCCTTGAGTGTGGTGTCATTTGATAGTTCCAAATATGCACAAGGACAATAAAGTTCTATTTTGAGAAGCTAATACCTGGAATGGATTTACAGACTGTCCTGGCTACATCATGTTGCGAATGGTGGATTGATACTACAGGATTATGAACCTTCATCAGATAAACAGGGACACTCTACTGAAGGGGTCTTTGTTGATTTCCAGATGTCAGCATGATCACAGAAGCTCCTCTCCCTGACTCCAAAGGAAGAGGATGAACTGAAGCACAAGTTCCCCAATAGTGCTCTCCTTACACGCCAAATAGCGGTGCGGCGTGAGCAATCTGGGGTGTTCACTATCACGGCTTTACAGATGTTTTTTTTTGTTTTGTCTTGTGATAGGTTAAATGAGTATGTGTATATCGATTAGTGATTGGTAAAATGACTTTTTGACCTTCTCAAGCGCTTACTACTGAGATGATGTGAGGGAAAGACCGTGATACCTTACAGCAGGAAAGCACAGATGTGCATATGATCTATATATCTCCCAACCATCTGTAGAGTACAGCATTACACACCCACTCTCATAGCTGAACTATTATCTAGATCTATTTAATGTGCAGTATTATAAGTCAATAACATTTGTTATAGGGAGTAATATTTTAGGCTCTATAGCTGATTTTATCATTGTTGATTATACATCTATCATTAAAATCAGTGGCATTTCTAGCTTGCAAATGTTGCACATTTTGTACATTTAAATAACAAATGTGGGTAAAATTGCAAAGGAGAATGGGGAGGGAAGGGGGGCAGGTTATCCCTCATGTGACTCCTAAATGCTTGCTGGTTGGATTTTTAGTGTTTCATTGCTGAAGCGTTTTTCTTCCCGACTGGCCGCCTTTCAGGGCCTTTGTTTGTTTTTTTCCCTGTATTTTATTTAGCTTTGCTTTCCTCAAGCTGCAAGTCTTTAGTGAGAACATTGCTTTGACAGGTGAAGATCAGCTAGAGCCATCGCCAATGGCAACCGTGTGAGACTGGAGGGGAAGGTCGCACCAGGGTCGTCGGCAGCTCAGTTACCCTATACCTAAGCAATAACATGCCTGACCCCCCCCCAGGTCAAAGGTCGTGCGCAACATACCTTCACAAAAGCTCTACAAACACCGCTCTAGCAGATCAGAGCCTGGATGAACCTATCATATCATGCTGGCACTGAGATATCACACATTTAACACGATTATTGCATTTATTTACATCTTATTTGCCAGTAATATGAGTACACTGACATAAACTCATATCATGTCATTTTAAGGGCTGCGTAAATGTATTCTGTCTTTACTATAGTAGCTTTTGTGTCAATTTCAATGTGCTTCGGGAAAGTTAATTACTTTGTTTACCCTGATATCTTTGCATAAAAATATCATCACTGCGTGCAGCACTCCCAGAAACTTCATTTGGTTCAATGCCTGCTTAGTGCACCGGTAATAACCTGAGAAGATAAAACAAGTTGTTAAGCAATTGAGTTTATCTTTGTAATAATGCCAATTCTACCTGTCAGGGATGAATAATTTCAGCGGAGACAGTAAAATGCAGGTAACAAGGTCCTATTCAGTGATAAATACACAGCTTTTTAACTCTAATTAGAGTTTAATGTCTAACATATGGGCTCCAGTGCACCTCTGAATGGCTGAAACACCTCTCTGCTTTCTGTTTTGCATAGAAGGCTTTTTTCAGTATTTCACAGAATTAAATGTTAATACCTGCTACGGCGTGTAACATTTAAATTGAGATTTAGCGCTGTTTGTTTTACGGTGAAATATGAAGATGTTGCTCTTACTTCCAAACTCATTTCTCCCTGAATTGTATAAGCATCTTTGCTACACCCTGAATTTGTATATTATGGATTTCCTGAAATAGCCAACAGCCAAATAAAATAAGGCAGACAGAATCCACCCTCCTCCACAATATGCAAACTAAAAGTGCTGCATAGAGCAAAATAATCGGTTGGGTAGATTTGACAATAAATTTAAAAGGATAATTTTGGTACCATATGATATATGTTTGTATGTATAGTCATTTCCTTTCTTTTTGGTGGGTATGAAAGACTGTTTCCGTGGTGTGTCTGATTATTTAAAATTGATTCAGTGCTGGCAGAGCTCAGTCAGTGTGGCAGTGCTGAAGAGGGCATTCTGGGTAGCGTTACGGTTAAGAAGGTGCCAATCCCTGCCCCCTTCTGGAGCTCTTAAAAAGTGAATGTGCACCATTAGCTCCGTGTTTCGGGTGCCCAGGAATGAGGTCGGGGCAGCCGGGACCGAACATCCGCTACTCATCTCCCAGGCAGCCTTTGACCGTTCCAGAATCCCCCTTGACAGACAGGCACAGACAATTGGTCACAGATTTTTGTTGGTTGTGCACAAAGCGAGGCCCACTTCAGCCTCATTCAGCTGCCCTACTCACACCGCCTCTTCGCCGCGGCCCACCAACCAAACCTCGCGGCCACGTTTCCCCTGCAGGCTCTCCGCTGACCTGCCCTTTCCCAAACATAGGCCTTTTCAACCCAACAATAGAGCCACCGTGAGACATCCCTCCGCTGACCCCAGCTCTGACCCCCCACCCACACCCCCACCCCATGTAACCCCCAAGCTTCTGTTGAGTGGAAGTGGAGGCTTTGCCGGAGATTCGCTTACCTTAGATATCCTCAGCGTTGCCAATTAGCCGCCCAGGTGCTTTTGACGTTTACGCCCATAGGATGCGCAGGACGGTCGGCTCTGTCGTCAGCCCATCAGCGGAGACGGGATGACAGGGTCACTACCGACATCGCGCTATCTTATCTTACACTATTACAGGCGATGGCAGAAATTCTTTAGCAGTATGAAAATGCCGACAGAAAGTACCCGGCGCAGGACGCTTTCATGGATAATTCAGAACCGTGCCTAACTGTTTTGACAAGAAAAAGATAAGATTTGAGGTCCCGTTCTTTGAGAAAGTGCTTTTAATGTTCTGCCAGTAAAATGACTACTGGCTGTTACTTATTTATTAAAAAAATAGGAAACCAGTGTAGATTTTCAGCAGACTTCACATTATGGTAGTTTTTATTTCATTTTAGAAACTAATATTCTAACCGTTTTCAACTTATAGAAGCTAATAATTTATACACGTATGATGCATGCGTATAATATGCGGGTGCGTGTCGAACTGCAGCCACCGAGTCCACAGCCTCCGGAAACAGGAAACTGGAGTAAGTGGAGCGAGCGGGTTCGAGGAGCGTCCTGTCCTTTCTGCCTATTCCACCTGGTTTAATGGATCACACGTGTGGCGCCGGTGCTGGAGAAAGGCCAAGAAGCAGACGCGGGACACGCTGGCAGGGTTTCTGTGAGGCGCCGCAGAGAGAGCACAGCTCGAGGGGAGTGGGGCGCTAATGCCGGGTCTCTCAAGGCGGGCAACTATGAGCAGGAAGGCAGGAAGAGGGTCTGCGAAATAATTGCAATTCCAGTCACAACTAGCCAGGCAGTGTGTGCGTTGAACCTAGACCCCTGTAAATGCCCCAGTCAGCTTTCCCTAGAGACTCATGGGAAGCCAAGGGTCAACCGACCCTTTCCTGATACACCATATGTTAAAGGTATTCTGCAGTGCATTGTGGGATACCAACCCCCCATTTTCCACAACATACTTAACAAATGGTTAATACATACAGCTCCTTCCTTTGTTTTTCTTTCAGAGATTTGGTCTAAACAAGTTCAGGAGAGTGAAGGGAATCCTTTTATCTTTGTTTTATTACAGTCTTATAATAAAATGTGTCTCTGAAATACGTAACACTTGATGCACAGTGTTTCTTATTGCCGCGGCGATGCAAGGGAGTTTACGCATGACTTTATGCATGAGTTGTATTCAAGGTAGAAAAGTGTTATTTTAATTAGAATCTTGAGGATACCTATTTGTGATTGGACTGCTGAATATATGACACCAGAATACCATTTTGTAAGGAACGGTCCACCCGTCCATCTTCCTGCTCGTGCAGTACCAGGTCACAGGGTGGTCTGGAATGACGTGTAGCCCCAGCAAACTATCCGTTATATGACGTTCATTGATGTTAATAGAAATGGTAACACTTTTTTATCAAAGCCACGTCTATAAGGATCTATGAATACATTCATCACACTGCATTCATTAAGCGTTATAAACATGGCTGCAAATATTTCTAAAAAGGCATAACACGTTTTAACCATGTTTATTATGCATTATGAATGCTTTATGAAGCTCTTATGTATAATGCACTATACACAAACTTCATAATGCAATAACAAAGTTTAGCATTATTAGGGTATCTTTGCTGGAGCTTATGAAGTATTATAATCTACATTGTAATGCCTTATGACTGTCAATAGATGCAAAAATATGGAATGTCTGGAGGTCCCCGAGGACTGGGTTGGGTTAGCTATAGAGTACACAGTCACAGTAAGTCTGCAGTCCATCCTGGGATGTACAGGGCAGTAAGCAGGGGGGACCCTGGCTGAGGTGCCAGTCCATCACCAAATTATACACAGAGATAGAAAGTTCAGGTCCAGTAAGCAAAAATCCAGACCAAGATTTTGTTTCAACCAACCCGCTGAGAACTCTGTAACTGTGACTCTTTATACTAACCTGGTTGATTGAAACAAAATCTTGATCTGGATTTGTACTTTCCAAAACCTGAACTTTTAGATACTTAGACAGTATGGACAAATTAAAGGCTCCGGACAGCTTTAAAGGCACCAGTTTGTGTGTTTTTGGACTGTGGGAGAAAGCCAGAGTACCCAGAGGAATCTCCCCCGGGAATCTCCCCCGGGAATCACCCCCAGGCCCCGGGGTACGAGGTCATAACGTCTCCCTGAGAGGCGTCTCTTTATGCATTTCCTGTTTCCTCACGTTTTTGGCTTTTCAGAAAACATTCCTGTATATATATAATGTTTTCATTACAAGGAAGTATCTTGATAGAATGAATGAGGAGATTTTCCTGTGTTCTATATTTGGATCAACTGTAATGGGCCAGTCCAGACAGGGAAAAGGGGAAAAAATTCATGATATAAATGTATTAATTTTGCAGTGTGACTAATGAGCCTTTCAGCTTGAAGGTCGATCTTGGGTAGGTGTCATGCGGGAGTGATTTACAGCGGACCCTCACTTTCTATCTCCTCGGATAGTCTGCCTGAATGTTATGGAAAAGTAATGACTTGTTCAGAGACACTATTTCTTCAAATACCAGCGCCTGTCTCAGACTAAAGGGAAGAAGTATTCATTCTGTATAGCTCTTACCGTCAGTGGCTTTAGGGTAGAGAGTGAGGGAGGGAGATTAGTGGCCAGGTTGATGGATGTCTGTCCGCCAGCTTTTGGGGAAATGAGGGGGGGGAGGGGGGCGTGCATGCGGTCTCGGAGGTGGTCAGGAATAGGATGAGGGCAAATTGCCTCGTTAATAAGGAATTTGTTTTGTGCTCGGGCAGTGAACACAGCCTGGTGAAGCTTCAGACATAACAAGGAATCAGTGAGCACAGGCACGGCGGAGGACAGCCGTGGGGGCCTTCACAAAGAGCTCCGGTTGGGCCGGAGGAGCAGACACTGCTCACATATGGTGCCAGCCAGCTGCCGCGAGCCTTCTAGCTCACAGGGAGCACTTATCATTTCAGAAATACTGTTTCCTGTAAATGCCAGTGCAGATGCATGCCTACACAGAAGCACTTACCCTTGGTGTTGTGCTATAAAGCATGCACCCATACTTACCTGCAAACAAACGATACACACGCAACACACTTGCACTTACACTGCGCACACTCGTTTCCTTTTATCTGTCTGCAGTGAGACCGAAAGTGTCGCATCGCGGTGGTTCAACACAAATATTTCACTTCAAGCTTCACAGCATTGATGGATGCCGTCTCGGGTATTCACAGATGAAGCGTCAGCCTACGCGTCGAAGATACACGCTTTTGTTTTGCCCCACGTGGCGACGCTTGCACAGATGCGCCTCTTCTCACACCCACACAGATTCCTTTTAAAAAAAGACCCTGCGACCTTCGCTTACATTTGGCCTGAATGCATCACCAGGCGCCACAAAGGGCGAGATGGGGCAGCCCTGACCGACACGGCTGAATCAGACACGGCGTGGCCTTCCATCAGCCTAAAGACATTTCAAGTGAGGCTCTGCTTTGTCTGACTTATAAGGAAACTTCCTGCTGGGCAGCTGTGCAAGTAAAGTGGCCAACTAAGCATTGAGTATAAACAGCTTTTTAGGATACTTTTACTTAAAAAGCACACTTTTTACTGCTTTTCAGGGTGTTATTAGGGTACTTTTAGCATACTATTTAGTGTGCTTTTCAGGGTGCTTATTAGGGTACTTTTAGCATACTATTTAGTGTGCTTTGCAGGGTGCTTATTAGGGTACTTTTAGCATACTATTTAGTGTGCTTTGCAGGGTGCTTATTAGGGTACTTTTAGCATACTATTTAGTGTGCTTTTCAGGGTGCTTATTAGGGTACTTTTAGCATGCTATTTACTGTGCTTTTCAGGGATTTTTTTTTTGGGTGCTTCATAAAATCAGGGAGACAATGCATAAAAAGTAATGGATCGATGTTTTTCTTTGTATGCCTATTCTTATAGACCTTGCTTTCCACAACAAACACCGTAGTGCTTTATGTAAAAAGGCATGAGTCAAATGCACATACTAACTTCCAAAAAATCTGAAAATTAAGAGCTGCTACTGAAAGTTCATTAAAAAAAAATGTCTCGTATTAGAAAGGCATTCATTAAATCTGCCCAGTTTTCACAGCTCTGAAACATTCACCTCGGCGGCTGGTTTCAATTTGCTAAGCCGCGGCGTAGACACACTGCAGTCGGCAGTAGAGATTAGCTATTGTGTGGTGCCGGTATAATGCATAGCCTGCTACACGTATATGTATGTGTAAAGTACACATAAGATAATCACTGAGCGCTGTGAAACACAAAGGATTTATGGCACGGAAGCTCCTTTCACACAGCCATTAACCTCACGGAAATGCGGGTGCAATTTGAGGCGACTCCATGAAATGTTACAGAAAACCTAATGAGCCTGTGGGCAACTCTTAAGAGTGAACCTGGTAAGCAGAAAGGCAAAGTTATCATGAGTCAACAATGCATGTGTTTGCATACACGCACCTCACTAGTCCATAAACACACAAGGACATTGCTGTGAGGGCTTTGTGTAGTGGCATATTAAGCTAGTCTAGGCAGATATTTAACATTCTAGATATTCACAGAAAAATATGTATTAAAATGTATATTAATTGATATTTTTACTGAGATCCAATCTCCTCGGACACAGTTTGGTGATCCGAATGGTGTTTTTTTTTTATGCACCGTAAGATAAATGACCCTAAGCAGACAAGACTGTATCGCTGTCATGGATTCTGAAAATGCAGTATTTCTATGATATATGGGAATAAGTTCACACGTGTCATAAAAGTCTGACTGGGTTACCGTTGCTTGATTTAATGAGCTGATTTTATGAGCAACATGATGGCGATGGGCGAATTTTAAGGCACCAATGACAGCTCAGCTGAAGAAGGGACACTTAGAACATATTACAACCTCCAATAAATGATCTTCAGTGACTGGAGCCTATATGCTTTAAACTTCGCAACTAAACGTGGATTTAACATCCAAACCTCACACCCACAGAGCGTGGATAAGACTCGAACCCCCCAACAAGAGAGTGGCAGATTCTCAGGGATAAGTCACCTGCGGACAAGGGAGGGCATGGGTTTCTGGGAAAACTGTGAAGTGTCTCATTTGATCAGGCTGAATTCTGCCCTTGACTGTCCGAGATAGTTGACCAGTTGGCTCCTTGTCACCCTGCGTTGGAAAGATCCTTTTCATCTAATAACACGTGAAAGTTGAAAATATTTTCGTGATTATTATAAAAGTATTACGCATTATCAAAGGTGGGGATGATCAGGTCCAGAGAATACAAATCCAGAAGAGTTTGTTTCAGCCAAATAGTTGCGTGCTGTGACTCTTTATACTCAATTGGTTGGTTGAAACAAAATCTTGGTCTGGATTTGTACTTTCTGGACCTGAAATCTCCACCTCTGCACATTATTAATTTGTTTAATTATTTGTCTTTGATAACAGGCACCTGTAGCGATGAGATACAGTCCGTATAACCAAAAACGTATTGAAGCATTTAAACACAGTTTAATATCCTCTGTTGTCCATGGAAGTATAAAAGATTCGCTCAGTGTCTGTTTGTCAGCAGCTTCCATCACAGGTCCTAAGACCTGACAAATTGCTGAAAATTGCCTCCATGCGCTGATTTCGGGTTTGAGGCTCCTCACACATCTGGTTCTGATTGCGGCCCGTTCTCGGCGCTGGGGGCACAGGGCCTCAGGATCGTGTCGAATCGTCTGTTTGCCTGGTGGGGGAGGGTATTCATGCACGATGCTGACAGACGTCCATCTGGGATACTCCTCGTGCCGTCACACTTTCAGAGAGGCGCTCTGACTTAACTGTGTATCACGAAACGGTGTCGGCCATTTTGATCGAAATTCCCTGCACTTACGGTGTTGTGCGTCCTATATTTATGTAATTACTACTAAGTATCGATTTTTAATTATAACATTTAATCTGTACTTCACCCTGCCTCTCAACATTTGACGTGGCCTTCTCTAGTCATGTGGAACTGTTAGGCTAATATTTATAAATATGTTACTGCCGGTCTAAATGACTATAACACAGTTGTATAAAAGCAAACAACAAAAACGGTAACTTTGTATGTACATGCTTTTGTGTGTAATTCTTAAAGGCGGGGCACCCTGCTGCTTTCAGAAAGCTGATTGTACTTGCTGGCTATTCTGTGCAGTTGAAAGTGAGCGAGGGGGAGTCAAAGGTGAGAGGTTGGGGGCAGCCACTTATAGTTGTGCGGCATTAGGAAAACGGCGCAGAAGCAAAGGTCCTGAGATCTCTGCGTCTCCGACTCCTTGCCCCCTCCCTACAAACTATCACGTGGCCTGGGCCCCTAATAGCCCCACACTTAATAACCTATGATGTCACTCCCTAATAGCCCCACGCTTAATAACCTATGATGTCACTCCCTAATAGCCCCACTCTGAATAATCTATGATGTCACTCCCTAATAGCCCCACGCTTAATAACCTATGATGTCACTTCCTAATAGCCCCACTCATAATAACCTATGATGTCACTCCATAATAGCCCCATGCTTAATAACCTATAATGTCACTCCCTAATAGCCCCACTCTTAATAACCTATGATGTCACTTCCTAATAGCCCCACTCTTAATAACCTATGATGTCACTCCCTAATTGCCCTACACTTAATAACCTATGATGTCACTCCCTAATAGCCCCACTCTTAATATCCTATGATGTCACTTCCTAATAGCCCCACTCTTAATAACCTATGATGTCACTCCCTAATAGCCCCACTCTTAATAACCTATGATGTCACTCCTTAATAGCCCCACGCTTAATAACCTATGATGTCACTCCCTAATAGCCCCACTCTTAATAACCTATGAAGTCACTTCCTAATAGCCCCACTCTTAATAACCTATGATGTCACTCCCTAATTGCCCTACACTTAATAACCTATGATGTCACTCCCTAATAGCCCCACTCTTAATATCCTATGATGTCACTTCCTAATAGCCCCACTCTTAATAACCTATGATGTCACTCCCTAATAGCCCCACTCTTAATAACCTGTGATGTCACTCCTTAATAGCCCCACGCTTAATAACCTATGATGTCACTGCCCCTCACTTTTTTTTCCTCAGTCCTAATTTTTCTTTCTTTTTATAATATTATCAGGTGGGAGGTTCCTCTTACTCAATCTTGTCAATTGCCATCACATCTGCTTCAGCTTTCACCCCCACCTCCCCCTCTCCACCGCCCCTGTGGCCCCCATATGTGAATATCTGGGTGTATTTTTGCCTCTCCTTTCCTCTCCCTTTGTGAAGAAAGCCATGGAGAGTGATCTTTTCGGCCCTTTGAAGTACTTGGAGCCAGCACTGAATTTCCAGCACACATGGGCCAATTACAGTCTGTTCCAGGCAGACTGTCATCAGGGTACAAGGCCCAGGCTCCAGCAAGCCGTGGGGGAAGAGCCTTCACAAGCTCTTGGAACTCAGGAAGGAGCCAAAGGAGATTGCAAGCATGTGTAAATACACACTGATAAGTCTTCAGATGAACACAGCATGCTGCACCGATATCGATTTAATAAGACAAATTCTTTAGAAGAATGTCTTGGAAGAGCATGGGGCGTTGAGATGTATCCATATCCAAGAAGCTGTTTACCCAAACTTCACTGAGCTGCAAGCTACAAGCAAAAGCCCACGTCTGCGACCTAGTGAGGCGATCAGGACAGAGAAGCTCGCAGATGTGCTGAGTATGGAGATGCACACATTCCCGTGAAACCACAGCCCACAACAAAGGCAGAATTTCAGGAATTCTCCTTCGCAGGAACTCAACCGAAAGCCACGTGTCATCAAGCGTTTTGATTGCATGGCCCATGCCTAAAATGGCGCCCGTTGAGAGCGAAGCACAGCGCTCAGTACAGCGTAGTCATTTACTCACAATTATACTGGCCCAGTCTATGACTCCCGGAAGCCTACAGTGATATAATGCAGTTGACAGAAGTCCATGCAGTGATGCATCTGTGCATCTCCTGCCGTTCCTCTAGAATTTGCCCAAGGTGTTATAGTTGGAGTTATATTGAATTTAACAAACTACCTTTAAAGGAACACCCAGATACAGTCAGTTGTACCATCATATGCTAGGAAGAAAGGTTCAGATTTTGGAAGCTGAAATCTGACCAGGGTGCCTTTTTTCTTGCAAGAATGGAATTGCTGCAGATGCCTGGAGCAGACAGGTGGGAAATGGATTAAGGCTGATTTGTTTGGCAGTTGTAAAACTTCTTTCCTCCAGGTGGCTAGGCACTGTGCTACTGGGGGAGTAGAGCCCATTTGGGGGGGGGGGGAAGCACTTATTTACTGTGAAATAAAGGTGTGACATTGTTCTGTGCTGCCACAGCAGGCAAGACACGGATTTGACTTCTATTTTGCTATTTTTGAGTCTCCTGTTCAATTTCACAGGAATTTCAGAGCAATAAAGTATGGCAACATTTTTCCAGACCCTTCAAGAAAACATAAGGAAGCGAAACACGTGCCTTGGCTGATTTATTAAGGAGCGCAGCGAAAAATTTCCTGTGATAGTTTGTCAGTCCTGCCCGATGTCTTCTGACTGAGGATACCTTTCTGTTTATGTGCTAAGGCTGATATGCTAAGAGAAGATAAACTGTTTGAATTTGAATACATGTGAGGGGGAATCTCCCAAGAGCATGAAAGCACACCACATCTTTCATACAGATAACAAATATATAATGCTTACACAGCAAAACAGCTGAAAATAATTACTTGGAAAATATAGCATTTTTTCCAAGCTAAAAATCACAAGCAGAGGGGAGAATGCCCTGGTCTTCTCTGTCTGGCCGTGTTGAGAAGACCAGCTTGTCTTAAACTGAAGGTTTTACGTATTCTGTCTGGGAGAACTGCTGCAAGTTACTCTAGAATATTCCAAGGGCCCCATGCTCTGACCTCACCGCGGCAGAGTTACGCCTTTCCTGCAACCGCCTCCTGTGAGTAAGGCTCACTCAGCGGGCAAGAGCTGGACTGCAGGGAAGGAGGGGTGGGTCTCTGAGAGGAGCTGCTGGAGTGGGCACGCTCAGGAGGCGGGGGGGGTCTTGGACGCTGGCTGAAAGGCTGGAACCCCCATCAGTCACACTGATTGACGGATCATCTCACCATTCACTAGTCAAAGCACGTACGGCGGGACACATCTGGAGAAGGGTTTGCTGGGGGTGGGGGAGATCCTTCATTCCTCAGTGGCCAGAAAGGACCTTGGGTCTTTGAGAAGTTATAACTGTGATGTCTTGTGTCCATTGCTGGACTGCAAGGTATCAGTTTCTGTAACCTATTCACCTCATCCTGTGAATACTCTGCTTTTTATTATTTTTATTACATATAGGATGGCTATTAAAATCGATTTGATCACCTTGAAGGCATGGCGAAACGTGTGCTGCTATCGCACAGCACGCACCAATAGTCTGACATTTGAAAAGCATGTGACTGACAGCTGACCAATTGCTGCCTGCTGCTCCGCTAAGGTCACTGGCATCATCCCCAAGCACCAAAAATAAAGTGTCATTTGAGGGAGATTGTGACTGAAATAATAATACTAATAAAAATACTTAGGTAAAATCCCCTTTTCAGAGAACTGAGGGGTGAACAGAGACAGAGAGACGCAGGGTTTTGAATGCGACCGCGCCCCCCCCCCCCCCCCGAGGAATGCCTGGCACTTGGTGGCGTCCGGGTGCAAATCAGCAATGGCACCTAAAAGATGAGTGGGGAGAGGGCTGTCCTTGTGGCCGCAGAGTGGATTCAGGCACGGACAGGCCATCTGCTTGGGGGGGGGCATGTGGCATGAGGGACCCTGCCCCTGAAGACCCCCTTTTCTGGGCTGTCCGCCTGCCGTTTGAGCTCAGGCTCTCTCTGAAGTGTGAAATTTCACTCACAGCCTGCTCCTTCGTTCTCCACGGCCCCACCCCCATCGCTGGCCCCGCCTCCTTTAGAGTTTTCTTTACACTTTTAAGGTGGGCTTCCTGTTGCGGGCTGAATGTGCGCGTGTGTCGTACTGCTGTGACCACTGGCAGAACCAGAGCGGAAGGTGAACTGAGAGGAAGCAAGAGGCTTTAACACTTTACGATATCCAATAACCAAACAGCCACAAAGTAACACGTGACTACTGACCAAGTCTCCCCTGTTAATTCCCACAGAGTCTGTGAGCAGAGACTCGAACCCTGAGCCACCCGTGAGGCTAAATAAGGCGACATGGCAAGAGTCATGTGGCACCTCGTGAGCCCCGCCCAGTTAATCCCACCACGACCTGCCCCCGCTTGGGAAACCTGCTCTGAAGCTGGCCATATAGAGACAACAATGGGAATGCTGTTCTCCGGAGGGGGGGCAGCCCAAACCTCACTCCCCCCAGGGTTCATCCCCCCTGCAGGACTCGTCGAACACCTGCTGCCACACAGCCAGGGCGGGGAAACAACTGCGGAGGGCATAAGCCCTGGGGTGGGGGGTGGCGCGCTGCGGCGGGCATGCTATCTGCTCCTTTTAACCCCCCCGCCGTGTCGCCAGACCGGATTTGTGCGCCCGCATACTTCATCGTGGGGAGATTTGGAAAAAATCTAGGCAGGGATACGGCCAGGAGATTACAGGGCTCCTTCGGTGTTTGGGGGGTGGGGTGGGGGGGGGATGAGCCGCCGATACTGTGGGGACGGAGGCCGTCAGCCTTTGGAAAACATGCCGTGCGATCGCTGCTAGCGGAAACAGGATCGCGAGGAGCCCGTCGTTGCTTTTCACATGTGAGCGACTTTGCTCGGGGGTCACGAGTAGAAAGGACACGGGATAAACTTAAACACAACGTCAACTTCAGCCTGAATCCCCCGACACCCCCCCCCACCCGCCATGCCCGGGCAAATGGCCGACGCAGCTGTCCGTTTGAACAGCTGTCCATCTACAAAGGGCCGGCGAGATGGAGGCGAAGGCCCCATTGAGGGAGTGCACCAGAGCTGTGGAGGCTCTGATCCCGTCGCACCAACCACGGCTGCAGCTCCACGCTTATTGTCAGCGGATGTTCGCCGGCACAGTGCTTAATTATCGGTGAAAAATTTCATGCCCTGTGTGATGTTCTAATGATCTAAAAATCTTTCAAGGGAAAATCTATTCATGAGGTTCTAATCTAGATATGTGCTGCTTATATTTAGATTAATACAATTTTACCATATGAAAGCAATAAAGGCACAATTAGGGCGTGCTTCTCCATGTGTGAGTCAATTATTTACTCCAGACTTGGGGGCCTTTTTGACCCCCCTCCCCCTTTGATTTATAAGCACTAGTGACACTTGCCAAAAAATCACATAAGAGGTCCATTTTGTTTAAGTTTTAAACGGAGCAGCTTTACTGCAAACCTCGGCACATCCAGTGCCCAAATGAGAGCTCAAACTCCATGTGCTGCCCGTGTCTCAAGCTGCTTTTTGACTCTTATTTGGCTGAAAGCACAGCAGCAGATTATTAATGCGGACGATGCAGTGATGTAGATGACACTAGAGGTGCTGTAACATGTTTAGCGTGTCAGGGGCTGCATTTCCTCGTTTGTGAGGAATGGAAGGCCATTCCCTCCTCATAACAGCACACACACGCGGCGTTAATACGGTGTCAGAGTGGCTGTCCAACTTCGGGAGTGTCCTGGACACGCTCCAGGCGTGACACATGGTGACAACCCCATTTGAGCCCCGCATGCACACTCACATGCCTCGTGCGTGCGTGACAGAGGGCATCGGCCTGTATGTAAATGTCTGCGTGTATAAATAAAGGCGTGTCCAGCAGGTTTTTTTTTCTTTGTTGTGTGTGTGTCTGTGTTTTTTTTTTTTTTTTGTCCTCTGCAGATTTCCAGACTTCAGACTGCCCCATTGCCCTGCACGGCCTGCCTAATCAAAGTGCCGATTCTTTAAAAAGACAACTGCTGTCATTTGCTGCTATTCACCGCGGTGTCCCTGCATTTAGTGCCTAGCCGGCAGCCAACACAGTGCAGGAGCAGGTCACAACCACTGCTGGTTCCCTGTCGGACTCTACGGCACCCATCCACACTGCACACGCCACACAAACAGACCTACAAGGTAAGCTTAATTAACCTTTTCTTGAAACTTCTTCCCCTGGATTTCGCCGGCAAGTCAATCACACGGTAACAAGATACCGGGGTGAATTTAAAGGCTTGCGACGGCTAGGCAGATCCTTGGCCAAGGTGACGGAGACATTTAGGGGTTACTTTCCATCTGTTTATCAAATCAGGGCCAGATAAGATATCAGCTTTCCGTTACTGTAAACTGGCCAGATCCGAGCGCAGCTTTTTCACATGCGTCATCTTTTTTCCCCACCTTCAGCAGCGTGTTCATCTATGTTGAACCTTACGGAATGTGTATATATCATTCCTGATTGAATCTGTACAGTAAGACAGCAGCACGCTGGCCTTCCATATTGCATCACCGAATATTTATGCAAGTTACAAAAACTTCGCTTTGGAGTTTGATTATTCACTCTGTCGCTGACCTATTTGAGAAAAATGTTAAGCGTCCAAGACTTGAGGGATTGAAATCTACCCTGGGTTTCCTCCTGCTTCCCCGTCTCGCTTTTTGTGAGAATTTGGAGCCCATCGGTAAATGACCTTGCACCGCCATCTCGATCGGTGAGGCGGCGTAGAGATCACTTCTGATTTTCCCCTCATTGTGCCAAAAGGCACATTCCTCAGATGCCTCCCAAAACAAAGCTTGGGGAATATTGTCCCTAATGCTAAATTTACACTCCAGTCTCATGTGCTCACCTCTCTGTCTATTTCTGGCATTAGACTCAATGTGACACGACGGTGAAACCAAAAGAGGACTTTACCTTGTTTTGTTTCCCTCATTCTTACCCAAGATCACACACCAGTGTGATGTAGCACTTTAGTCAGCCTCTGCGGAGTGAACAGGGACAAGCAGAAGGACCCGTCATGCATGTTTGCATGTGGACTGGACACACATAAGACCAAGATGGCTGCCGGCTCCGTGCATCATTGAGCTCTGAGGTCAGCGATGCCCTCGGGAGCCCAGGGGAGACGCAGCAACGCCTGACTCGCTCGGTCACGTGTGTGCCATGAAGGCGATGGTTTCTTGCATTTGCTTTCTTTCTGCTCTTTTATGAGATTAATAAATATCCAAGTTTTAATTAAGTGCAGAAAGGAATTTTTAACCAGTAGCAGCACTGAGCAAGATCTGCTCCAGAGCCATAAAAAGCCAGACGGCAAAGCTTGTTAAGGGCAAGAATGGCTTTCCAGGGTGTGATCGCCATTATCTTCTTCAGCATCTAATGAAGGATTTTAGGAGAGCGCTCTCTGAACTCTAGAGAAGATGATGGAGGCTGTTGTCGGGAGTCATTATGAAACAATTTGTTGGCCGTCTGTCTCCCCCGCCCCGATCTGCTGCTCTCTGGGGTGGGGGTGAATGTGGGGGAGGGGTGGCAGCTTCAGATCACTCTCGGCCTATGAGAAGAGGTGGGTGGAGAAGCCGGGGGGTGGGGGGTTCACCTTCCACATTTTTAAGTATAGCTTTTTCAGATAATTAGGGAACATAAATACGCACCTTAGAATTCACTTATTCATTTTTACTATGTCGTTTAAATGGTAATGGGGAAAAGCAGTAACCCAGTGCAAAGTCCATTGTATCGGATTATAGGGCAGATGCAAAACTAAGTGTAGTGGGGAAAACATGGGTAGTTATTTGATGGAACTCCACCCCTTTTCACCTTTCTGTACTACTCAGGAATCTAATTACTACACATGTGCAACAGCCACTATGCTGCTGTAAGGATAAGTGATGTCTTTCACAGAAAAGTCAGCTCGTCGAATTTTGTCGGCGAGCAGATGCAAAATATATGTAATTTAGTGTCAAATGTAAAATACTGTAGTACTGCTCAGAATCTTCTTTATAATCAAATTCCTTTCTGACCGGTTGAACTTTTTCGAATAAAAGCCATTATAATCCCTTCAGGCTCACTAAGATAAAATTTCATCAGTTAAGATTAACGTAGGGCATGTAATATTAACTGATGCAGCTGGAGCCTAGATATAAACCTAATCTTGATCTTTTTTGTCTATTGGTAATTTCCATATTATTATAAATTCCTATTTGTGTCTAGATTTTTACATTTGGTCAGGTATTTTTATGGGTGTAGCACAGAGGAGGAGATCGAGATGTAGTGAAAGATGCTAAAGTCTGAGTTTATTTTAGCTAATCAACCTGCACGTGTGTCAAGTTGTCTCATCTCTTAATAACCAAAGTAAATATATAGAAAGAAGAATATATAGAGTAGAAAAAGTCAGTATCAGCTGCATCCGACATGATGCTTGCTAACACTGACCTTTACTATGAGGGTGAAGCCTTCAGTGAATCATGCAACAGTCAAAAGAAATTCCTGAAGATCTCCATAAAATAGAGACACGTTGTACTGGAAACAGATCTGAAATGTTTTCTGAAAGACCAAGGTGTCACCATATTCATAGCCTCATTGTCCAAATGGGGAAAGTTTGGGACAATATCAAATCTTCGAAGGAGAGACTTCATTGCCAAAATCTGTCCAATGGACAGGCATAAAAACCACCCAAGATGAAGATGCAAAAAATGCCTTGAACAACAAACAGGGTTCTGCCCAGCTCACTGGCCCTTGTAGAGGTCAAAGATCGTGGCTCTGGAATCAGACAGTGTGCAAGAGAGAAACAACTGCTTACTGAAGACAGCAATAATGCTGGGTGAAAAAGCACATACGATCCTCAATTCCTCAATCAATGTTCTATGAGTCACGAGGGAAAATTGTTGGCTGACATGGGCCCATTCTGTCTGGCAAAAACACAGCACTACATTCCACAGTGAGAACTTCATACCAGTAGTCTGGAGGTGGTGGTGATGGTAGTGTCTTGGTTTGCAGATGTTTTGCCAGGACTGAATAACTTTACGTCATTGAAGGAACCATGATTTTCACCGTGCACAAGAGAGTTCGATCATTTGTGCGTGAGTTCAAACTGAAATGCAACTGAATTGTGCAGCGGGCATTGATCTGAAACACACCAGTATGACAGAATCAAAGAAAATAAGAGAAAATAGCCTGATCATTGTCCAGACATAATCCCCCCTAAAATACGCAAGCCCACAAATGTCTATGAGCTAAAACAGCCCTGCATGAAGAAGAGAGACAAAGTCACAAGCCAAAGCTACTAGAATAGAATAGAATAGAATAGAATAGAATAGAATATAATGCCTTTATTTTATTGTCATTGCACAGGTTCAAGTACAATAAAATGTCAATCTTCATATGTCTCATCATATAGACAAGAGGGAGGCTTGTGGTTAAACTAGGAGGTCAGCTATATATTCAGTGCCCTTGGAGCAGTTTTTGGGATTTAAGCCCATGTTCCTAGGCCCAACTGTGATATGGCTACTCTGCTTGCCATGGGATATGAGCCAGTGACCTCCTGGACACAGGCCCAAATTCCTAACCTGTATTTGGTTGCAGCCGCCACTGCCAAAGCTGATGTAACCAGTTATTGAGTTTTAGGGTGTGTGACTTTTTCACACAATGTTTGAGTGTTAAAAAACTTTATTGAATTCATTGAATTATTAACAATTACGTTTCCGGTTCGAATCTTATCCTTATCAAAATAGTCACATATCCGCTAGACCCCTGAGACAGACCATTAACCCCCTCTGAAATGCTCCAGGACCCGACCCTGTGCTCAGACCCCAGCCTTTACTCTCACTGTATATGTGTGTGTGTGTGTCTGATTCAAAGGAGAGCATTATGGGATACGTGGCAAGGAACATCATGCTGTATCTATACCTATTGGTGGTGATGGCTTAAGGACTTGTAATTGAAAGATTACAGGTTCGCATCCCCAACCAACAAGATCCCACTGAGGTACCCTGAGCAAGGTCCCGCCCCCAAGCACCGCTTCCCGGGCACTGAATTGGTTGCCCCCTGCTGTGTCACATATGGGTTAAATGCAGAGGACACATTTTGTTGTGGTGTGTCAACAATGACCACTGATCACCAAATTCTATACTTTTCCTTGCACAAATGGTAAATAAAGAATCTTTTCATCTAATTCATTTATGGTCCATTGCATCATTTTATTTAATTTTCAGTTTTTTTGGTTTGTAGCATCCATAATGAAAACATGCAGAAGACCTTACAGTTGGTACTGTGCAGTCCCCATAAACAATACAGGCCTGCAGTGTTCCGAGGTAGGAATTAGGTAGATCACTGCTTTTAAAAAGAAAAATTTCCTTCAATCTTCCCCAGTACAAGGTCCCAGCTATACGGGAGTTTCTCCCGCGAAACATACGGCACAATTCGAAGGAACACCCTGGATGGGATGGCAGTCTTTTGCAGAGCACACACTCACACGAGGCCTACGAAGGGAAATTCCAGCGTGTAGCAAGCAGCCCAGAATATTATGATAACTTGAACAGACCATTAAAAATAACAACACCGGCATAGATACCATGAAACCATCCTTCCCGTTCAGCTCCACAGGGGCGAGGAGGCATGACTAATGGGGGGGGGGCGGGGGGGTCGTTCTGTCACTCCTTTCATGTTGACCATCTCCAGAAAAATAAGGGTTCCTACATTGAATCTTATTAACCTGTCTCGTTCCTTTGTCCAAACTGGTTTATTTTATTACTTGGTGCTTTCATGTGCAACACATATTTCCTAAAGTCAAATTAACAATATTCTCAAATATTTGGAGAAAGCGTAAATAAATACAGAGATTTAACCAGACAATGAAACATATGAAAAGGTTGAATATTCAAAGAGCACTTTAGAGCACACTGAAATATAAAGAAACTGCCAATCTGATATTGACGACTCAAATAGATCTCTTTTCAATGTTAAGTCTACATATTTCCTAAAAAAAAAAATATGATTTTTTTTTTAGATATTCCAATTTCATCCATTCCATTTACAAAATTTTAATTTGAATTGTACTCATCTGAACCAAAATACCATGCCAGCCTCAAGCCATGTGATGAAGTCCTCCTACCCACGGATGGCGCTAAACGTCTCTCCCTCATCCACTGTCTCCAAGCTTTATCCATGTCCCTTTATCTGCACAAAAAGGGACCCTTGACCTTAAAGCTTAGGTTACCTTTCTCTGATGTTGTCAACATCCTGGCTGCTAATTAAGATCGGTAAGGAGAATGCAGAATGATGCATTGTGGGACAGGAACACATGAGCACTGACCAATAAAAGAAAGAATTATCAGTAACTGAAGTTAGCCTGTTAGCGTCATGGTCAGAGTTAGCCTCCCACTTTCTGTCCTTTGTTCTTGTGATTTTCGTTGCACATTTTTTTTTTTCCCTACAGAAATTCTTCACATCTTGTATCCACATTCAAGCGCTTCTCAGTCAACCTTCCCATAACCCCTGACCTCTGTTAGACCACTCACAGACCACCACATTCAGAGCTGCAGTCAATGTCATATGTTGGTGTAGGGGAAAAGCTTTTAATACTGCCCACCTACATCAAGAGTCCAACAATGAAGCACATGTCCTACAGAGAGGCACATGTGCATGTCGGTGGGGGGGTGGCCCGGCCCACCCCCTCTGTGCATCGTCAGGCACCAATCAGAGCTTGTCAGCAGGATCCTTGAGGAGAGATGCTATCAGTGGGGCTTCTCAGCCTCTCACACCTTAAGGCCCCTTATCTCCCTACTAGAGATAACAGCTAGCTGTGACCCAGCAAGTGGTGAACTGAGCAGTCTGTGCCCGGTGAGGTCAGGATGGACACACTTTGTAAGTGAAGTGCCTTGATTTCAGGCACCTAAATAACTAAAGTGGTGCTCGTATTTACAAAGCGGAGGACTCAGTTTTCCTTGAAACAAACTGCAAGCCAAAACAGAAAAGAAAAAAAAAAACGTTCAAGATGTTCCATGTTTTTTTTTTCCACACAGGTCACTCTTTGTTTGTATCAAGTTGCGTTCAGAACCTCCCTCTGGATCTCAAGCCGGTTTTATGTCCTATCAGGATATTAAATGGGAGCCCCGCCCCCAAATGAAGGCCGATTGTTTTCCCGCATTTTTATTGAAGGTGAGGGCCTGCCTGGCTAATTGAAGACGGCGACCTGTTTCAGGGGCAGAGCTGGGAGCTGGCCGTGGTGTGATGAACGTAATAACAAAACAAGCTGTGCAGTGTGGAGCTGCACTGGCAGTGTTGGGACTTTAATGAGGAACATGTGGACCTGGCCAGATGGAGAGTCAGGAGAAACTCAATCCTGTCCTCTCTCTCCCTCTTTCTTCCACTCCTGCTAACTCACACTGCAGCCGCTTCCCTGCAGCTACCTCCTTCTTTTGCTCACTGTCTGCCGCTGTCTAGCTGCCTTCCTGCATTTAGCCCGTCCCTTCGCTGATCCCTCATTCCCGGACTTATCTCGTATCCATTGTCACTCGTCGTCGCACTTTCCCTCGTGCCCCTGCACTTCTCTCTCCCCCCCCCCCGTCCCATCCTGCTACCCTCGCCTCTCTCGCTGGCCTTGCACCCTTCCCCGCTTCCCGCTTTGTCTCGTCTGACCGACTCAGAGGTCGGTGGTTCCGTCTCACTGGCCCGGCATTCAGGCCCCGCTGTGAATCTGACGGCTAATTTTACCCGGCTGACCTCATTTTTCTATTGTGTTAGAACAAGCCATCCTGTGTCACTAGAAATCTACTGGCTTCTGATTTTTTTTTTTTACCTGATGCATCCCAGCAATTTGCACAAGCCCCCTTGTTTTAAGCAAAGAGTATATGTGTATGCGGGGGCTTGCAATGTAATATGCTCCTAAGAAGGTGGGGGGGTGGGATAAAGGGATCATTCTCCAGTGCTCAGCCTCAACAAACACCACATAGGGGTGCACTTTCATGCTAAGAATTCTTCTTGTCCACCTGGACCTATTAACTTAGTGCTTCAGTAAGCCACGCTTGAACAGTGTTTACAAGCATCAATGTCTCCCATTGTGATTCCTCTAGATGTTTATATAAAGTCTGTTACTACTATAATTTCTGTCCTCGCTTATAATTTCCAAAATGTTTCTATCAGTTGAATATAACCAGATTTATTTTGATCTATGTTCAAAGGACCCGGTAGAAAAAAATCTTTTGTTATTCAAGATCGAGGATCTCCAGGAATACAGCCAATGGGAAATGATTTGTGCCACTGACTGTTTTCAACTGTTTTTATCTCCACAGGTAGAACTTGGAATGAATGACAGATACCAGCTTTGTGACAGGTGAGTTGGCTGGTAGAGAAGCTAAAATCCATAGCATAATGTTAAGTTCCTGACCTGTAAACAAAACAAAAGATACAACAGGTAACTTGTAAATAACTATAACTTAATGCGTTATAAGAGACACCTACCAAATTAAAGAGCAAATTTCTTAAATTCACTCAGTCCTTCTTTTGTTGTTTTTCAGATGAGACTGCTAATGACATAAAGTCAGGCTTCCTCATCATATGTTACAATGCTGGGAAGCAAAACTCAGTCAGTCCTCAAGCAACCCAACAACCCAACAAAAATCTATTGTTAAATTTCCAAAACTCACTAAGTCCACAGAAGTGTCCCATAAACTGAGTTTTGGAAATTTGCTCTTCATTTATTATAGGGGTAATGACTGTGTATTTAAAAGAATAATCGAATAGTTCCAGTAGAATTGTAGTGTCTTCATTTCCTGCTCTTACTCACTGCCTTTAAGTATCAGGTAGAGCTTGTGTGAAGTGAAATTAGGGCCTGAATCAAACAATAACAGTCCTAAAGAAGGTGTCATGTCTGCAGGGCAGTTGCTGAATTGTGATCATTTGAATGTTGACTGCACTGAACATTTTGCTTGTATGATTGTTGACTGAACTGCAAATTTTGTTTGTGTGATTGTTGACTGAACTGAACGTTTTGTTTATGTGACTGTTGACTCCTCGCAATGTTTTGTTTGTGTTATTGTTGACTGAACTGAACGTTTCGTTTATGTGACTGTTGACTCCTCGCAATGTTTTGTTTGTGTTATTGTTGACTGAACTGAACGTTTCGTTTGTATGACTTGCATCCTGCTGTTTCTCAGCCACAGGGCTCATCCTGCATGCTGCAGGGGAAAAATAGGTTATGATGTCAAAGAGAAATAACCAGAAAAAAATCAGGGGATGCCTTCTTGGGAGAAACTGTTCTTCTGTGTGTTGGGAAAATAAACAAAGAATCCCCCCTTGAATTGCAAACCATAAATCTTAAAGGAATCAAATAGTGGGAATGATCTCACGTTTATGTTGTCATGAAATCTCACACCCACCCACCCACCCATCTAAAAAATGATCTGCATAGTTCTTCTGAAAGAGACAAATGTGTGGGGCCTAAAGAAGACTGAATATCACAGTCAAGACATGACTTTGTACCAGGAGCCGTTAGTAGCAGCTACCCAGGTAAACCTGTACCTTGGTCCTCGTAGAGGTCAGTTTGCGGCAGACTTTGGAAAGCACTTTTCCAAGAGATACCTTTAATTCGATGCTGATGCAAATGCAAACACCAGTCACTGGAACACAGACACATTTGAACAATATGCACGAGTTTTTGACCAAGGCAGAGTGTAGGAGTGCATGTCAAAATGTACTTCAAACAGGGACTAGGCGAGTTTACACTGAACCATTTAACATAATGAACTTGAAAGACTGCTGACTTGCAATCCATAGACGGCCTTATTCAAACGTAAGTTGTAGCTCTCCCGTTCCCTCTAGCCCCTCCCCGCGGAGGTTCAGAGGCTCCCTATTCGCCTACCTGCTCATGATTGACGGTAGCCATCTTTGCATAAATTAGCGGGCTAGCGAATGGCTGGATCTTATTTTAGCTACGCCCCGCCCTGCGCCAAGGCCCCGCCTCCCCTGATCCCCGCCGTGGTCTGGGCCGCTTTAGGGTGACAGCACTGTGTAAAGGATGTGAATTTGTCTTTAATTTCCTGCAGCTCCATCGCTGTGCAGCGGCAGTCAGCGAACCCCATTCTAACTGAATGGATTGGCATGGGGAAAAGCGGACCTCAAAACCTGGCTAAGCGGCGGCTTTGGGACTGTCTTTCTCTTACGATGGTGTTTTTTTCACTGCTCCTCAAACCAGGTACGGCACCGTACAATACTCTTCACAATATTTGCATTGCAAGTATAGTTTTGTTTTTTCCCACCCTTACAAACAGTGAACTGCACACTCTGGGGAGAATTGTTTGCCTGGAATGCATTCAGATAAAAGTGCGAAATCTTCACATCTTTAAATAATGTGCATTTACTGCAGGATATCTTTGCGTATTAGAGTAGGTAATTATTTTAAAAGTGTGAATAATGTATTGATACTACTGTAGCTGAAGATCGGTATCGTTTGCAGATAAACTGACTTATTCTGTATCGACAAATTTAATGTCGATAGCTGATATGGAACAAGTTTGTATATTGTGTTTGTTAATGAGCTATTTGTTGTGTATTTTATGAGTATGTTTATTCGAAAAGTAATTTTTAAAAGCAGAGAAGTAAATCAAACTTATTTCCCCTTTTTCTGGACACGGACTGTAACTTCGGGAATAGTGTGCAGGGACTTGCGTAGATGACTGCGAGTAATATGCGCTCTTGTGTCGGCGAATATTATGTTGCTTCTTCAGTTATAACAAACAACCAAGGAATGATATACATACGTCTGAAAATAACCGTTCTAAGTTGGATACGTATGTTTTTCCTTCTTTTTTAATAAAAACAATCTATAAGTAGCTACTAACAGGCCTTCACCAGCCTACCAACAGGAAAGCGTTATTTTCCACTTCACTTGTAAGTTTTAATGGTGGTCCTGATTTGCAGCGCCAGCCAACTCTGTGTAAAGCCTGTGTGTTCGTTTTATTTTATTTATCTTACTATAATTGCGGTCTAAAGTCAAATAAAAACTGTGATCCACATCTCCACTAAGTTTATAACCTGAATCAAGTATTTATTTGAACTGCACTAGTTCAGAAAAGTGCAGATAAAACAGCATGAAGGCTGTTGTACGTGAATTAATGACAAATCAAAAAGTGTTCTGCACTTTGCACGTCGTTCATTAAAATATATATTTGATACCTGTTTTGAAATATGTTTATTCATATAGTTTATTAATATAGTTTTTGAATAACGACTGTTGGTAAATACAGACATAATTATTTATGGAACCCAAAATATTAAAATAAGTTTTACTATATTTTTTTAAATTACATTTTTTAATATGAAAACTTTGTAAACATTAATAAGTGTTCGAAGATTAAACTTCATTCTAGCATTTGGATCATCGCTATTATTAGTATGACATTAATAGAAAGCATTCCACTCCTTTACCTGAATTATTCATAAATATAAAGTTAAAGGCATAGTGCATTTCGCAACTTAATGTCCAAAACTGTATGATATAAACGATGTCCTGTACGTTTTAACTTTTTTAAAAGCTGGAATTAAAGACAAAGTTTAGAAGAATCTTGTTTGAAGAACATCCATCTAGATTTTTGATGGATTTCAAGATTCTATTAAACAGTGTTGACAGATACTACTTAACGCTCTATATTTTGCTTTATACCACGAAGCAAGCTAGTATTTAGGGCTTGTTACCCTGAATTCTAATCATAGGGACATTTACTATAACTCGAAGGGAGTTAATACGGTTTTTAATATGGAAAAAATGATCACCCGTCATAAGTGTGCTACAGTCGTTAGCTCATAGCTAGTGTTCTTGTTCATTAATTATTTTTGCATCTGGTATTAGTGTAAGTGACATTCGGGCCAACTCCTGAGCAACAAGAGGCAATGTGGTCTGCAAAAAAGCAGCTTTACAGGGTCGTCTTTGTTGATTCTGTTACCAGTTTCCTCACGCAGTGCGAAAAACAAGTTCCCAGCCTCGTTATTTACACTGTGCCACCGTCCACGTTTTCGTCTGTGTAGCTTCAAAGAGGAATGTTACAGCCATCCTGCTATGATTTTAAAGGTCTTCTAAATGTCAGGGGCTATATTCACTTATGAGACTTCATATCAAACAATGCAACGAGAAAATTCAAGTCACTTAAATCTGAAATCAAATGCTCCCAGAATCCTTTGCCAACATAAAACAAATTTGTCAGACATGATTGTCTGTTTTGATTCATATACTCAAAATTGAATTGTGCCCGTGGCATGCTGAAAGTGTGTTGAACAAGTGTTGTCTAATTCTTGTGTGTAATAGGTCTTAATGATTATCACACTTCCAATCAAAACTCCAGCTTCCACTGTTTGTGCCCATTTAGAATTTAGTTATCATCTAACTCTAATTCCAGTTACCTGAGCATTACCTAAACTTATCCTTTCAGTTAGATGATTGATATTTTTAAATTATCTTAATTGTGTAAACAATTAAGCAACTGTAAATATAAATCTAACGAGCATTCCTGTAATATTTCTGATTAGCTACTTTACATGATATTTTCAAAAAGTCCTATATGTCATGAAGTGAGCAAACAGCACATAAAGTGTGTTGTGTTGCAGCCTGGTCCAGGTCAACAGCCGTGCGAGATGTTCGAGTCACCCGGGACTTGGGCTTTCTGAGCAGAAATGAACCACCTTTTCCCAAAACTGCACCATTCATCATATTTGATAGCTGCTGAAGCGCCTGCCGTTGGCGTCCCTCCAGACAGTCCAGCAAACGCTGTGTGAGGGAGTACAGTCTGGCCACTAAGTGGGCCTCGCAAGACAGAGAACTTTGTTTTGGGGCTCCATGAGACAAATGGCTGGCGTACAGGAAGCAGAAAAGGGGCAGAGCCTGTGGGAGGAGTGGTGTAGCCTGACCCACCAGCAGCTGGCCGGAGGGTGGGGCAGTGTGATGAAAACGGACGCCTTGTTGGACTATTAGCATCTACACCTTTTTCTGCTTTTAGTCAGCCGTCTGAATCACTGTCGCCTGCTGTTTAGGGAACGAGTCTGGTAACTGAAGGAAAAATGTGTCCGTACATAAAGCCAGTCTGACACCTAAAGGTAAACTATTATTCCTTCCTGGGTCTCTGTTATAAGTCATGGCTGCATGTCAACACAAGACAGCAGTGAGTTCTGACGGAGCTGGCGGTGTGGTTTACGGAAGCTAGATTAGCTAAACTGAGTTACCGGCTAAACTGGTTTTATGTTTTAACCCCTTGCGGCGCTCAGCAAGAAGTCCCATTCTTTGGTTTGCATTTTAATCAGCTTTTTGAAATTTAAATTTAGTGAAAAGTATGTGATGTCAATTCATCTCTTTGAAAATCACAGAGCCCCTTAAATCTTTCTGGATTTTTTTTTTTAAAAGTTAGATTTTCAGTGACACCCTGGTCATGTGACAGTTACACAGAGGTAATGCGTCTGACGGCTCGTTCTATCTGCTTCATAGCATGTTGCCAGCAGTGTCGGATTCAGCGCTGCAACGCAGAGTACGTGGCCTCTACATCGCCCTCTAGTGGTCTGCCGGAGGAGGCAGCGGCCGACATGGACTACTGCACCGCGCTGCGGGCCTACTCCCTGTGCACCCGCCGCACGGCGCGCAGTTGCCGCGGGGACCTGGTCTACCACTCGGCTGTCTTCCGCATCAGAGAGCTTTTCTCCCAGCACAACTGCTCGAGCGACGGCCCCACATCCTCTGCCAAGGCCCCCAGCACCTCGAACCCAGCCATATCAGAGCTCTGCGACTACGAGGGCCGGGCACTGGCCTCAGGGTTGGCTGGACTGCAGAAGAAGTACGCCCACTGTGGATTATTCGGGGACCCGCACTTGCGGACGTTCCGCGACGAGTTCCAGACCTGCAAGGTGGAGGGAGCCTGGCCTCTAATCGACAACCGCTACCTGTCGGTGCAGGTCACCAACGTGCCCGTGGTCCAGGGTTCCAGCGCCACTGCCACCAGCAAGGTACGGGTCTGACGTCTTCCCCGACGCCAACGAAAGGCCACACATCCGGCACGTAGCCACAGAAACTTACTGATGCTCAGGGAGGCCAAAAGGTGCCTGTCGCTGGTGGTACCTACGCAACGCGCTGGTGTTTATGCTTCCTGGAAGCTTCAAGGATTGTAGCTAAGCTGCCATCGTCAAAGCTGATGGAGAACAGATCATTTGATGAGTGTTTAATGTGGATCTGAAATACCATTAAATGCACCATCTGCACATAGCCGTTCTGCTATAATTGCTAAATTTGTAAACTAATCCTTCAGGAACAGATATGCGTGCATGAACAATGGAATGAAATATAAAGCACTTGTAATGTAAATGACCTGTGTAGATCCAGGAGGTGTTTCAGCCACTGAATTAAACTACAGGAGGTCTTAATTCAGAGTCTGCGTAGGACTCAAACGCGGCTCTTTTAGCAACTTAGCTTTAGCAGTGACCAATAGCCTCATTAGCACATCACTGCTGGCTCCGCTGCAGGTTAATGTCGTACCGTTCTCTGTGCCTTAAAGTCCACATTGTATGAGGGCCGAAAAACACTCACCAGGTGTAACGAGGTGAGAAAAACGGAGCTGTGCAGCGCTGAGAGACTACCCCGCATTAGCCATGTGTCGCGCGCGTTGAGTATGATACTAAAACAACTGCATTTCTAACTTATTAGTACAGCGTGTGTCAGTTGGGTCCTCGGGGACCTGCAGACAGTCTATGGACTATGGGGGCAGAAATGAAAACGTACAGCGACTGTTGGTCCCCGAGGGATGGATTGGGAGACGGCAATGGTGTTACACTCATCAGAAAGCTTAAAGCACTCAATAAGTTTTCTCCAGTATAAGGTTTGATGCAGGAATGTATTGGTTGATGCCCTGTGCAGTTTTTACAATACTGACATATCATTTTCCATTCTTTCCATTGGTTGGGATAAATTGACATAAATTCAAGGTAGGTTTACTTGCCATTTAGTCTACTTGGTAAATGCCAATCTTTTATATATGTAAAAGTTCTAGCTTTTTAAACTTTAATTCAAAACTCGAAAAAAAATAATGTATCAGTGGATGATTTGTTGCACTCTTTTGGTTTTTAGCACCTGTCTCTTTAAATTTACATACCAGTATGTTCAGGCTGGTTTTTCCATTCACCTGCCTGGCCAATGCCTCCACAGAAAGACTCTCTGTTGACCCAAGACTCACGACATAGAGTTTTGCTGCTACGGTGCAGCTTCGGAAAGGAAAAGCACGAATTGACTGCCATACTGTTTCTGGGCTTTACTTTTGTGAAAATTTGCCACTTTTTCTAACGTATACAAATAGTTCCCAGGCATCGCATGTTTCGTTCTTATGAGAGATCACATTACATTTCTATAAAAAAGGACTTGGAGTTTGAGCAGGAAGGTGCTTGCAGCTTTTGGGATGTTTGGATGTTAGTCCAAAATGTGTTCAGTGGCAGAGTTACGGTGCAGTGGTAGATTTATAGGTGTTTGTGTGTGTGTTTTATGTGATGGACGTTTTCATGGTACATTAACAGAAAGAATAGTGGTATTGTATCACTGTGGAAAGGTCCATGTTTGGGCCAACATAAATGCAGGTTTTTGTAATGTGAACTTGACTGAGTTTTTTAGACTATCAGCAAACACAGAATCTGCGGGTGTTTACTTTATTAGGGAATAGTATACTCTAGGGGTGAATATACTCTAATTGGGAAGGAATCCTAAGAATCCCAAATGACAACTGAGAACAGCTTGTAAAATCTGGAAATTAATTACCTTAGTGATTCTTTCCACATGGTTGTCAGGTAGCATGTTTAGAAGGCGCCCCCTGGTGGACGCAGAAAGCTATTGTATTGTTGTGTATGGAGGAGTGTAAGAAAACGCAAAGAACATGGAAAAGTACTCAACCGCTGACAATCCTTGGGGATTTTCTACTCTTAAGAGAAAAGGTGCTGATGTATTTTTAATACCTCTGCTTCTTTGTTGAATAGTCTCTATAAATAAATAATCAGCTTCATAGTTCATATATAAATCATCTTTTAAGTTAACCTTTAATATAATAATATATTACAGATTAATAGCAAAACACCTGAACAAGATATACCTTTGTGCCATTAAGCAGCTGCTTAATTATTCCTCAATCACTGAGCTGACTTCCTGACTTACGGCCTGGGTGTAACCGTTTTCCCAGCATGACCGATGATAGAGTACCTTGAGGTCTTTGTTTTCGCCAAATACGCTTCTGCAGCCGTGTGGTGGGAATCGGTACTGCACGCGTACATCTGTTGGCTCTTAGCTCCGTAGGATTCTAAAATAAGTAACGGCGATTAAATCTGAGTAAGTGTGATTCAGCTGTCACTTGAAATCTATCTTTGGTTTTTAACCTTCATACTTCAGTTCCTTGTGAGACTCGTGTGTTTGGTGGAGTGTTTGTACTGATAAGCTGAAAGAATTCATTTTCCAGTCCTTACAAAGTAATGCACTGCCTAATGGAATTATGATCGTTTGTTTAATGAACAATTAAGTCACTTAATGACAAATTAATTTTAAGCACTTTGAACACTGATTCATGCTGTTTGATGCAGTCAGAGTTAAGGTGGCATATTCAAACATTTACGAGCACAAATGTAACTATAAAACTCGTATTGGATTTTGATCTTATAACTAATAGTTTTTACAGCAGCCAATAAAACCATGAGGGGATGGTTGGACAGAAAGGGTGGTATGAAAAAAAAACCAAGTGCTACAAAAACGGGGCTGAGATTCACTTTGATCATAAGTTACTCCTCATTAAGCTGCAGCCTATCGAAAGGATTTCTGTCTGGGTAATTTAAATGATTAAGTGCAAAGCAGTATGGAAGCCCAGAACTTCAGAAACCACATGTTAATGTTTAAGAAAATGTAAGGGATATCTTTTAATGCGAGTAAGCATTAATAAGCAGCACATTTGCTGTGTTGGAAAAAATAAAGAATAAATGCCAGGTAAAGTTTTTTTTAATCAAATCAGAATTAAATATGGGAGTCCTGGGTTATGATAATGTGTATGAAACAGTCAGAGGTTTCCAGATGTTCGTCACAGTCACGCCTGGGATTAGCTGTGACTTCTCTTCTCTCTCTTTGACAGATCACCGTGATCTTTAAGGTGTTCCGCGGCTGCACAGAGCAGAAGGTGTATCAGGCCACCACTGAGGACGTGCCAGTGGCCTTCCTGGACGGCACGCGGAGCGGCGGTGAGGTGGGCAGCCTGTGGATCGTGGAGCGGGCGGGGCCGGGTGGCCGCCACGTGCAGATCCAGGCGCGGCACATCGGCACTTCCATCATCGTGCGGCAGGTGGCGCGGTACCTGACCTTTGCCGTCCGCATGCCCGAGGACATGCTGGACTATGCAGAGGAGAGCGGCGAGCTGCAGCTGTGCCTGCACGGCTGCCCACGGGGCGAGCTCATCAAGGAGCACACCCTGAGCCGGCAGAGCCCCCACCCGCGGCTGCAGGGGAGCGCCGCGCCCGCCGCCCCTGGCCCCGGCCCCGCCCTGCCACCCCGCCAGTCCTACACGGTGGCACTCGCCACCGCCAAATGCCGGGAGATCCTGCAGGTGGAGGATGTCTACTTCCAGTCTTGCGTCTTTGACCTTCTTACCACAGGGGATCCCGAGTTCTCCATGGCGGCGTACGGAGCCCTAGAGGACCTCAAAGCTCTGCCTCCTAGCAGGCTGAAGCAGAACGCGCCCCGGACCCCCAGACTGTCGAACTCCGCCAGCCCCCTTACTGAGAGCAGCTCACACACTCCTTCACTGCTGGCTGTCCTTCTCCTCGCTCTGATACTTTCCTAAAAAAGTACACAGCGATAGCAATAATTATTGTAATAAGAGTCAATATTGAGGGAAGCCAAGTCAACTTGACAGAGGAGTGCTTGGAGACCCGGGGGGTGGGGTGGGGGGGGGGGATTTCGAATAGATTTTTGAGGTCGGATCTCTGCGTTTTCCATAGGATATCTGGCTTTCCCCTCTCCAAGTCCGCTGCATGTGCAAAGCTAAATGCCCTCATTCGTCCTGAATGAATGTCTCGCATTATTACCCCCCCATCTGCAGATGCCAGTTACCTGTGTCACAGCTTGAAACTCTGTGACTTTTTCGGCTGGAACGTAAAGGCAGCTAACAGACTCACTTCTTTTGTAAATATTCTCTTTATTTTGGAAATAACGCCAAGAACAGGCAAGTTGTACAACACGAACCACGCGGTGAGACTGCGGCCAGAGAGCGAACCGAGATTCTGCCTCCGTTCTTCACGTTCATCCTCGACATCTCGCAGCAAACAGGCTGACATGAAGGTTTATGTGTGACTAAAACGTTTCTGTGAATGTGTGTGTTGCTAAAACGGGATCCAACAACTTTACGGAAATGCTACCTATTTGTATTTTCATTAGATGTATTTATGTCTGACCTCGTGACCTGACCTGATCCATCCGTTAATCACGCCTCCTCGCAGCTCAGCTTCCAGTGTTATTTTGCCAGGTTTAAGATAAATCGTCTATATAATAATAGTTAATATATTAAAAGATTGTATATAAAATTTTTGTGTACATTTGCCTGTATATAATTGTTTTAATTATAATTTGATGTACACCCCTGTGTCTGGGAATAGTTAGATTTTTTTTGCCTATTTGTAAGAGCAAGTGGAATAACGTGTAGACATTTAATCTGTTGTTTTCAATATTAAAAAATGGTTTCTTGCATATACTCTGTTATTTATTTTACTCAGACGTCGAGTTTTCTTTCAGCGAGACTCTCATTAGTGAGGTGGTAATTGGACCTGGACCTTGTACTTGCAGGACTGGCATTGGAATCCAATTAAATTTGAGTTTTACACCTCTTGAAAAATGACTTGGGCAATTACTCGCTTTAGCTGAATAAACATCCCTCGGCCTAGGGTCTAAGTTTGTATTGAGTTATCTCAGGAAAATGCGTTCCTCAGAATTCCTTTCGTGCCGTATTGAAGAACTTTCCGATTCATTTTCTGATCCTCTGGGATGGGAATTAATTGCTCCTATCCTTCAGACTCACAGGACGTGAGATGATGCAACATCAGGCAATGGTCCTGCCTTGGTCACTTGACAACCACTGTGTACCTTGTGGAAGTGAACTCATATTGTAGCACTTGTTAGCTTGCCATTGCTTACAGCTTATTTGGGGACAAACTGACATTTTAAAGTGAAGGCGATCGGGGGGCCATATGCATTTAAACAGAGCCTGATTGCTATGCCATTTATGCCGTGGCTAAGCTCTGTCCTCAAAGGCTGTTTGGGTTCCGGTCTGTTGTGTTATTTGCAGACCATTACCGGCTGCACACTAAACTAATGGAAAGATTTGTTCATATCTAAAAAAAAAGGATCATTTTGAAAAACATGCGAATATAAAGCGCAGATCGGGCAGCAGATTCCATTCAAGGTTTAAGTTATTTAATGCTTGTCTCTGTGCATGTTCAACTTCATGAATTTCCCGAATAGAGTGAAATGTAATGAAAGTAATTAAGTAATTAAGGTGCATCGAGCAATAAGGAGTATTGATCCGTCCTGTGTAATGGAATTAACCGCATTAACCGGATTTATGCGCCACAATTATTATACAAAACTTTTGCCCAGATGGAGACCCAGTCATACAGATTGACAGGAAATGACGTTTTAGTTTAGGGCTGACGTCCTCGTGCTTGTTCTGGTAGGGTGTTCACATGCTGACACTTCATAATGAATTCATATACAAATAACTGGCTTGTATTATTTGCGATGTCCTACAATATTCTATGGGAAACTGGCTCTTGTTCACTACGTAAAATAGCCTTAAATAGCATTAAGGGTGTGTCCTGCAAAGATTCTTTCCCAAATACAAATTTAGCGTTTACTGGAGTCTTCATGAAGTCCATCTTGCTATGCAGCTTAATTATTAGCATATAAGGTGATATTAGCGGTTCTTAAATGTCAGTTTGTGTTGAATTACTCCAGGTTCTGTGAGCCATTCGTTAAAGTCTGTGAAATTTGGCAGAGAGCAGCCCGTCGTGTCTCTTCAGTGTTTATATATATATATATATATATATATATATATATAAAAATTAGCCATATATACACCCTGATGTAATAATTCCTCTTAGTACGGATAAAATACTCCTGGAGCCGCTTTCCCATGTTTAATCCTGAACTGGAGCGGCGTGCGGTGAGTGCCGCTTCCCCACACCCTTGTACCCCTGTGTAAATGTCAGCTGCGGCTGCCTGCGGAGCTGAGCTGCCCGGCCTGTCGGCACCTGCCAGCGCCTGTAGCTTCACACGAGATTCGCCCGGCGCTGTAACAATATTTTTTTAAATACCAATAAATAAAACCGGGACGGGCAGATGCGCAATTCATAAATGTCGTTCGCGGTGAAGCTTCGGTGACTTGGCATGCAGGGGCTTTATTTATTTTTGCTAAGTAAGGCTTTAATTTCCCCTCCCCCCATCGCCGAGGAGGGGGCCGCACTTTCATCCGCATTTATCACTACTTGTTTAGCTTATGCCAGGTGCCTTAAATCTTATGTCCTGGGGGGGTGCTTGGTCTCAGTTATTTCTGATTGTTTTATATCGCTGCGGGGTAGAAGGGGACGGTAATGCGCTCCGGTGGTAAATGCCCCCACTAGCCATCTCCTTCGGGGGGCGGCTCCGGTTATCGCCTCCACCGGAGTCGTCGCTTCCGCTTAATTATAATCCGTTTCTTTGACTTTACCGGCTTTATGGCGCTTGCTATTTAGGCTGGTAACTTTAATTCGACACAATAAAAGCACTCTCTCTTGATTTCCCCCCTTGTCGATAAAACACCAAGTTCCCGACCAACGTAAATGATCGGCTTAAGTACTCTGCGTTTAATACTTAGATTAGTTCTTTACCGCTACTTGGATGATTGCCTCTTAAACTCGAGACCGGGGGGCAATCAAATAAGTGTAAGGAAATTTTAAAAACTTAAATTTGTTCTTTTTATTTAACATCTAAAGGAGTTTAAAAATTTTAGGATGCCGCTCTGTTTTAGCTGGTTTGGTGAAGCTTATTTAGGCTGGATGAAGTCAAAAGTCTCAGCAATAACGTAACGCTTCACTATTCGTATCTTCTTAACTGCAAAAGCAACAGCTTTTTACAGCACTCAGTGTGCCGCCGCATCTAGTCACGGTGTTTATAATAATATCCTTATAATGCCAGATAAACAGGAATAATTTTTATCTCACTGACGCAAACACACCAGAGTAAATGGTGCTCGCAGTGTTTGAAATGACCCTGATGATGACGGAGTAGATAATGAAAGAAAGAGATCTTGCAGTGTATCCTTCCCTATAATTGCATGTCTATCTCAGTCTTAATTATTTTATAAACGGGGGTGAGTGGATGGATGTGAGCTCTGGAAAGGCGTCCATGGCCACCCCTGCTGAGAAATCGGTGGCTTCGCTATAAATAACCAGCAAAGCAAAGGCGTCGGCGCCTCCGCAGATCAGCAGCGGACAGGCGGCGGACAGACGCGCCCTCCCGGGGCCGCGGACTCGGTGGCTTCCCCTCGGCCTCGCAAAGTCATCGCGTTAAGTCATGACACGAAGATGGGCTTATTTACAGCCAGGCACACTGATGCATTAAACCGGCATATTTATGCTACCGACACAGATGGCAAGCGAGCAGGCTAACCACAGAGATAAATTCTTTCATCTGTTTATCTGTTTATTTTGTGTCACATCACATATTCTGGGTCAGATTTTGAAAATGCAAATCAGTTGTTAGAAGTTATTAAACTTTTGTTGCGCGCGCTTGTGCGCGTTTCCGTCTTCCGTCCCCTGAGCGACTGCATGGGTGCGGGAGCCCAGTTACAGGAAATCAAGAAAGGGGAGGTGCTGGGGAGGTGATGGAGGTGGAGGGATGCGGTGTTCGGCTGTCACCGAGTCAGTGAGCTACCTCTCTTATTTATAAGCACACAAGACCGTGGGCTTTTAAACACTTCCCTCATGGCCAATGCTCTAAATGAACTTCTGAGCCCCAAATGTAATCCAAAATGCAAGTATATACACAATGCCCTTTGGGTAATGACTTGCAAATAGCTTTTGCTGAACTGTTTTTATGTTAATAGAATTTACGGAAACTAAATGCATTGTTAGTCTCAGAATTGGCCGTACGGTAATGAGATATGGTAAACTGTCAATCAATCCACCGAGTTCGATTTAAGCAGAGTAACAAACCATTATAAATGTAGATTCTATAAACACAGCTGACAGAGTTATTTAGCGTATTACCGCATCATGTTTAAACATTTAGATATTTGCACATACCTTCTCTTGGTCTGCGGGAGGACAAAACAAAAATCAGCAAGGTAAAAGACTAAATGTAATTTCAGTTTAGTTACTGATGCCATAATTAAGACGCTGTGGCATGCGGCTCTCCGACTGAACGCATTTCAAACAGCCGCGAGACCCATGACATGCAAACAATATTTGTTCACTTGAATCAGCGCTGAGCTTTCACTGCTCCTTAAGAGCTGACAGAGATTTCCTTTTACGCCCTATGCCTGTGTTCTAATGGCTGTGTTTTTCAGTGACACTGTAAGTAAGGCCACATTATAAAGGACACAATCTCTTTGTTAGAGCTTACTTCTATTGTGACAATTTATTTCATCCTTGAAAATGGTGAGAGCAAACAACACTATCCCGCTATTATCTGCTTTTAATGTAATATACATAGTATCAATGCTAAATACTCAATGCATTTTCCGGGCTTGGGGTTCGACTGGGTGGAGCTGTCTGGAAACCCATAATAGGGGTGTCCCTGATGTTCTTTGCCAACCTGGGGGCAGGAGCAAATAGGGGGGGGCTGGGCAGGTTAAAAGTCATAATTTTACTACCTGACTATGTATCTCCTTGAAGCCTGTATACACTTAATCCAGCAGGATTTCTCTTGTGAGGTCAACCCTCCCCCCCATGTACTGCAATTGTAAATATTGCAATATACTCATCATTTAATGAGGGAAACTTGCAAATTATGGGCTGAAGTGAGCAGGGCCCACTGCCATCTGTCGATACAGGCCGACGACGATGCATGAGAAAGTTCTGCGGTGAGCGTACTTCACAGAGTCCGATTAGCCCGCTGCACTGCCCAGCGTAAAGAAGCAATCGGCAGAAATGATGGCGGTATGAAAGAGATGACAGGAGGTCTCAAAAGGTTGTTCAAAGCAGACACGATTAACTTTTTGATACTTTTAATATATGCAAAAGAATACATTATTTGGAGCTCAATGTCAGCGGCCCTTGTGATCCAATCGGACAGCTTCTGAATCTGACACGTAATATAAGAGATCGGGGGTAACATGTAACAGAGAATTAATCAGGATGAGCACGCGGATGAAAGTCTGGGTTAATTCCGCGGCTTCCTTACAGCTCTTCTCTTTGCCGTCTGTAATTAGAGTGGTTTTGTTTGTTAGACAATTCTGTTGACCCACGGCCTCCAGATTTTCCTTCCCTGCAGTTTGAGAGAAAAAAAAAAACTTTGCCACAGTTTGTGTTGTCAGTTTACTTTGTGCCTGACAATTTGAAGGTCTCTGCTGCAATTTCCGCCTACCTGAGCGTCGTCGGTGTGTCAGATTGCGAGAGCCAAGCTGTCACTGGGAATTTTATGCACAGATTTTAATTTCTGTCTCCTGGCGTCAACCTTTTTACGGCTCTGTGTCATGGGTTACTAGATCCGTTATTTCGCCTGCGAAAAAGGCCAGTTTCAAAGTCCCAATGAAGGCCTCATTAGCGGCTTAAAATCAAAGGTAACTTGGGTACAATTGTAAGCTTAGAACGCAGGTAGGTGTTGCGTGTTTTCCTGTGCCAAGCCTTCTGGTGTTTTTACCGTGTAGATAATAATAATCACGTTAATCATACGAAGCAGCATTCTGATATATGATGCTGCTCACCATGGCCTGCAATAGAATTATACGTATGACATACTTAAAGACCGGGGTGTCCTGAGGTACTTACACTTTATTATGACATTTGCGGTCTGCACTGAGCTGAATTCTGACACTTCAAGCCCTGCTTCGTAACTCCTTTCCTAGGGATTCTGATGTGATATGGGCATCGTACCACATTGTCAAGAAAATACAGTCAATAACCTGAAATAGGATTAAATTAAAAACAGCACATTGTCAAGCCCAGTGGGTGAGTCTGATCGATATCTGATCAGCGTGATAAAATGAGACTCTCCGGCCTTCTGTGCTGTGACTTCACTCCATCCCTCAGCGATGTCCTTCACCTGCTGTATATCTGGAAGTCCCTTGCTGATGCGATTCCAGCTGAATATTTCCTTGAAGGGTGATTTTGTCGTGGGTCCAGGTTCTCGGACAAAACGCAGAATACACCTCCCGTCGCACGGGGACGCGCTCCACCGCGCTCCTGTGAAGTCAGGGCGGTATATCTCCCCTTTATGAGGCGGCGTCGCCAAACTTTTAACAAACGACGTCGCCAATCCCCGAAGCCAGGGGAAAAAAAGGAAAAAAATCAGCTCGGAAATTAAGCATCTGCATCATAAATCTTGGAAAGTTACAATAATTTGCAATTCACTCCCTCATTAAAGGAAATATTACCCTAATTTATTACATCCCCGTGCAGGGGGGGCACATAGGCCATGCAGATAAGAGTTTATCAGAAGGGGGATTGATTTTCATTAACTGATTGTAATAAAGATGAACTGCTGGGCTTGCTCTCCGACCAAGAGCCACACTTTATTGTAATTGGGCCAATTTATTTCATGAGCCAATGGTTCCACTTTTTTTGGTCTTTTCTCTGTTCTTCTAAATGGTTTTTGTAAGTTTTGGACTTCATTTAAAGTTACGACCTACAGTTTCATGAACGTAATTTCTGTCTGAGGGTAATTGGTTAGCATAATTTACTGCAGCTGCTGTTAATTATGTCATTTTATAAATGTGTTTATTGAACATTAACTAGCAAGCGTATCAACTGCGTAGATGTCAGAAACGCCCCTAAGTGCTCTTTTTCCAAATGGATGTTCATAAACATTTTCCACCTGTGTGAGATTTTATCGCCTGAAATGTGTGTCCGTTTATGAAGGTGATACCCATCTAGAGATGCCTGTAATCTGTACTCCCAGCTCATGATGGCAGGGTAGCACTGTAATATCACACCTTTGGGTCCCACCTCTGCTCTGTGCACGTTCTTCCGTAGTCATAGGATTCCTCGTGAAATCCAAGATGTGGAAGTAGGCAACCTGGCCAGTGTGCAGTGGATGTGCCTCCCGTCCAGGGTCTTCCCCAGGCAGCAGTAGACTCTGGGCCCCTCGTGACCCAGTACCGGATAAATGGTTTGAAGATGGATGGATGTTTTTATTTACCAGTCTCTGGAGCAAATGGGTTTAACAGCCTTGCACAAAGGCCCAACAGTAGAATCACACTGCCAACCATGGGATTTGAACTAGCAACCTTCAGAGCACAGGCAGAGTCATAACATGCAGAGCCAGCGATTACCTCAAGGGCCAGTGGTACCTACCAGCTGCCCCAGTGTATCTCATTAATAGCTCTGCATATGGAGATTGTTCGCATCCCCTTTCCAGTTTTGCTCTTAAATCCTCCTTAATGCATGACTGTGTATCTGTCTCCTGCCCTACGAAGGGCTGCTGTTCTTCCTTGGGTGTTTCTGGTCTTATGCTCTGTGTAAATATAAATAGCAATTAAAGTTTGCCATCCTGTGATGTAGACATCGAATCACCAGCTCAGTCTAAACTGATATTTTTGCAGGCTTGTTGATAAAGTTAGTATGTTTTAGAAGGAAAATGCGATTTAGATTCTGATGCTCTCAAATGTGTCACCAAGGTCTGTCGCTCTTTGTGTTTTTTCCCTGTGGTGCTTTTGCAAGTTTCCCTTTCATATTCATTAAGAACAGCAGGCTGCTAATGCATATATTGTATGTTAAATTAAATGTTAAGTTAACATCAACAATCTAACATTTAACTTTTCGTTTCCCTCTAAAACACAAAATGAAATGCTACCAATCTATCGTCAATGGGCTGGTGTGTGTGCAGCTTTTTGGGGTAACCTTTAGGTCAGCTGTTCAAACCCAGGTGTGAGGACTCTTCAGCCAATCAGTCCTCTAATTAGTAATCTAATTAAGGAGTTGCAGTGAAAACCTTCATACACAATGGTCCTTCCTGGATGAAATTATCGACCCCTGAAATAAAGTGATTGGGCAGTTTAATGTGTGGCACTTGAGGGTCGTGGGTTTGAATCCTGCCCTGTAGTGTGTGCATGTGGGGGGTGGGAGTTTCTATGTTTAATTTCTGTGTCCTTATGCAGAGCAGGAGCCAATGGGAAGACCCATGGTGGCACCACCTCCCCTGATGTTTTGATTTGCCATCCAGGTTTTCCTGCATTTTCATTGGCTCATATAATGGAACTGTTTTATATTCTGACCACTGTGCTGAATGCCTGAAGAGTACAGAATGTATTGGAAAAATTAAGAAGCAAAAAGTGTCATGTTTTGTTTTCAGTCAAAGAACTGATGAAATTAGTTGAACATATTTTACCGGATAAATACATGAACAACAAGACAATAATTATTGTGTAATTTAAGAAAATACTGTATGTTTTTTTTTTTTTGTGAACTTAGTAGAAAGAACCTCCCCCCGATTTTAAGTATCGCCCTCCCCCGTGGCCCTTCTCCGACAGCAATCTGAAGTTCCCTGTGTTTCTGAGAATAGGCTCTGGGCTCCCCAGATCCCTGCGCTGCCTGACCGGTGGTGGAAAGGCACGGAGGAAGAGCCGCCACCTCATCCAGCCTGGATCCCTGTCAGGTTCTTATCAATTCTGCACTTTTTGGATATCTTCATGCGAGACATGATTTGATGACCTAGACTCGAATTGTCTAATCAAGCCCTCGGAGGGCTGCGGGGTCTGTGGGTGTCTCCGTATCCCAGCATTCAATTGATTGGCTAAATTCATTACTTGGATAGAAAGTACCACCCCCTAGCTCCTGCCTGAAAAATGAGCTGCTGACCTGAAAATGGCACAAACAGCAAATTATTCACAACTGAAAAGCTAGGTGATATTTTACCCAAAGTGTGACTGATGTCAAACGGCGGGGTTGGGTCCTGTGTGGCGTGATCGTCCAACACCGTGCGGATCCCACAGCAGAGACCCCTCCATTTCTGCCCCCACTTGTCTCAGCATTAAACAGACGTGTTTGAGAAGTAAATATCCAGTTTGAATTTTTATTGTAAAAGTGAAAATAAGAGGAGAAAGAGAAAAGCCCCAATAAGCATTTCTTATTTTGATACATACTTTTTTTTTTAAGAGAAATTAAAATAAATCAGTACATAGGTAATAGATAAATTAATAAATAGAATAAATAAACCAAGTCAAATAAATTAATCAAATAAATAATTTAAAAATCAAATATCCCAGTATTTATATGAAATAGTCTAAGCAGCAAGTATTAGAGAATTTTAAACGGGAAAAAAAGTTTGGTTTCTCAGGCTAGTGAACTTATCTTTCCTTGTTGATTAAAAAAAGTGCCGACTTTTGTTTGTCTCTCATGTCAATCTTGAGAAACCCATCCATTCAGGTTGCTATTTTTTTTTTTAAACATGTCAACACCGCCCCCCTGGTGG
>JAODKF010000038.1:5985461-6001315 GCA_026779585.1 Mormyrus proboscirostris | reverse complement strand
AGGGTGATTTCTTGAAAAAGATGGAGACTCAGGGGAGACGGGAAGGAGAATTCATGCAGCATCAACCTGGTTGCTGCAGTGGGATTGGTTGCCGGGCTTTGAAGTCAACGCGTCCTCAGAGGGTTCAGCCGGTGGGGTGGGGTGGGGGGGGAGCTGGTGCGTCTTGATCAAACACTCCGCAGGACTCCCTGGGGCAAGCCGACCTGAACGTGGATGTTAAATATATCATCCCGCTCCCCTGCTCTGCGGCGCTCTCCTCACAGTCGGCGCGTGAGGTTTCGGAGCCCGTGCACTCGAACCTCAGCCCTCCATGTTCCGGCGCGACCGAACACACGCTCCCCAAGCTGCTGATGGCACGATTCAGAATGTGTCCTGGCTAAACGGTGCTAGGATGCTAGCCTTCAACGGCTAGAGAACAGCTACTAGGATCTTAGGACGTCGGGGGATTAGCCCTGAGACCTAATCTGTCCAAAGGTTCTCATACTGAACTCTCCCTCTCTGAAGTTATGAAGATCGTTGTGCTATAAGGGTTTGGGGAAACGTAGCCCTGGACCCTTGGACTGTTGAAGTGTAAGGGATTCTCACACTAAGAGCGCGGCTGGAAAACATCCGAGCTAAACGAATCGTTCGAGTCTTGTTAGCCCCGAAGATACCTTGGGCTTGTAACTCATCTGGGTATGGCTGTCTTAACAGCATCAGCTAATCTCACCCCCTACTCTTAAATCGACCTCTTAGTCAACTAAAGTATAGCAAACATTCTTGTAAGTACCTTTTCATTTCTTTTTCTGGCCACCATTGTTCTCTGTATCCATGGCGATCGAAGACAGAGTTCGCAGCGAAACTCCATCGTGCTAGCTCCTCTCCGGACTGCGTCTCTCCTAGCTGACTGAAGGCCACAGTAGTCTTGGCAAAAGCTGGACCTTCTCCAAATCCAATAAAAGAGGAATTATTCCCCAAATCCTTCATTCTCTGTAACCTGTGCATAACCCCCCTCACCAGATTGAATCCATTTGCGCTCTGAGATTCGGGATTTGATTTTACCGCTCCAGAAGCGGGGATAGAGATCCGGCAGAATCACGCGCCACTACGCGCGTCAGGCCCGCAACGTCGTCTTTAATTGGCTTTTACTAACGTGCACCCGGCGGCGGTCTCTATTCCGCTCTGTGACGGATGTCGGCGGAGCGTTTCTTGTAAGGGAATTCCCACGGAGATGCTTGAATTCAGCTTCAATCCGCGGAAAGCGTTGGGGAAATCCGCTCTGAAATCGACATCACAGAGCGGGAGATTAAATCAAGAGATAAAGCATCGTCTGACAAGCTGGATATATTCTGGCTGTCGCACGCAGGGCCACGCTGCCCGAACACGTATACTAGCGACATGCGGCATGGGGCGCATGAAACACTTGTAGCATTTCCTGAGGTAGGCAGGGATTTGTGGCAAACGCCATGACAATGTCCTCCGGAGGGCGGCCCCAGAGGCCCAGCTGGTGGGGACGGGAAGGGGGGGGGGTAACATTACCTACATATCTGTAACCTTCAGTTCAAATTTAACGCTACTGTTTTCAGATCTCTGTCAAAGGAGAGGGGGCACTACGCCAGGGGGCGGAGCTTACCTGTGTACTGCTGTACGCCGGTGAAGGCTTGCTGGAGGGTGTCGGCAGCTGTGGGGCTTTGGGCGGAGTAGGCTGGCAGGCCGTTGGCATACACGGCTTCCACCGTCGGGTGCCCGTTGGGCTGGTGCGGGATGCCGGCGAATCCGTTAACGATGGGCGTAACGATGCTGGGCACTGCGGACGTGGCGATGTTGGCGGGAGGTGAGCTGAGGCCTGCAGAGGGGCGGGGGGAGGGAGAGAGAGCGTGTGGGGTCGGATGGGGCGGCTGGGGCGAGCGACGTGGCGACAGGGGTGAGTCACCGGGATGGGCGGGGCGGGGCGAGGAGGGGGCTCTGCGGCTTAATGATGGATAACCAGAGCCTGAGTCACCTGTGGGAGGCGAGTCGGTATGCGGCGCTCGTGCGAGAGCCTGCGGGTGATGATGGTGATGAAACAGGGATGATGAAACCGCCGTGCAACAGCACAAGGGGAACGAGGCAGCGTGATAAATCCGGGCCGAAAGCGCCGTGACAACAGAGCAGAGGCACCGGGGCTCTGTCGCCATCGATACACCAATGACAAGCGGGTTGCTAGGCGATACAGCCATGTTTCGAGATGCTGCTTAGCTACGCGGTAAGGTCACGTCCGGCCCTGCGGACCCACAGGATGGCGAGGCCGGGATTCTCGCATTCTGATATCATGGACGGGGAGACGAGCTCTGCGGAGGTGGGATGCCGGCAGTAGCTGACGCAAGGACGCAGGGGCTTGTGGGATTGTTTACGTTCTCTGAATAAAGCGCACACAGCCTGATTTCACACGTCGTGTAGGAGTTGTTGAAAAAAAGGAAGTTCTGATACTTTGTTAAAAAATTCATACAGACACTACAGATGTTATTATGTTACATAAAAAAATTTAGATCCATCTTTTGTCAGGCTATAGCTGTAGCTATACATAGGGGAATTTAACACCTTACATCAAACCGGTCGGCCATTTTCAGGAGTTAAACGTGTCGTGTAATACTGGGCCGCCCGCCGTTTGCGGCGCTCCAGGAAGCCATCAGGCCCTGATTAAAAATAAGTATGTTCACAAAACGTGCGCAGGATTCGGCTCTGAGACACGTGTGGCAGGACTGCGCTCTTTTAACGCATGTTGCGTCATGCTGGCTTGTGCGTTTGTGCCTCACCTCAGCTAACCGACATCCCGCTTGCTGACCACTGAATCAACCTCCAACACTCTCTTTCTCTCTCCTTCTCTCTCTGAAGCGTGTTACACGGTCGGCTCCACCACGCTTGCGGCGAATCTGACGGCAGGCCTGGCCGGTCTCCGTGGGGATGCAGCCGTAGCTCTCTCCGTCTCCACAAGAATGGACACCCAGGGCGGCCGGCCGAGGGATTGAGGACGGACCCCTCAATCATGCCACAATCTCATCTCATGGAGTTTAATACCGCGTTTCGCTGCTTCAGGGTCAGCGGGGGGGGGGTTGGGGCACGCAGCAGACTGAGATAAAAATGTGGGAAGGGGAGATTAGAAAAGGCCCGGGTCGCAGGAAAGGTGCAACGGCAGGAGGGGAACCGGGGTGGGGGGAGCCATTTACGCCACACTGCGAAACTGCCGCCCGGTATACAGGTGTCAAATCACTGCCAGCGAGATTCAAATCTTCACAAATACATCTCATCATGGAAGCTCAATCTTTCCACGACGATAATCCTTTTATATTGGAAAGAATTGACTGCATGGTACTCTGGATGTTACACAGAGCTCACAGAATGGCTTGGAACTTGGCTTAACTCAGTGGAAATATCACAAAAAAAATTATTACAGAAATCATAACTTTATAAATTCCATGAAAAATTATATATATAATCACTTTAGAAACAATGAGTAGTTTTAAGTAAAACATTTATTTGAAATAGTAATACATTACAACCCAAATTATGGTTCTAAAAGAGCTTTTCTGGGTTTAAAAAGTTCATTTACAAGCATCGTTGGCTGCTTTTAAATTTGTAACATTAAACAGAAATAACATTTAACGCCAAACGTGTGTTCAGTAACTGTTTAGGAGCAGATGACTACAACTGCAGTTCATGACAAAACGGCAGGAACAGGAGTAAATGACTCAGTGAATGTCTGTGTGGATGATGTGTGCAGACACATTAAACGCTGCTTGTCAACGGACCAATAAATTTGCAAGAATTTTACAGAATTATGCAAGAGTCCCGGACTTTCTGTGAGCACCGCGGACGTTAAGGCAGAAATCCTGCCAGTTCCGTGGGACGTTACGGCCGTGACACTGGCCAGCAGGTTTACGGAGGTCCCCGAGTCACGACTCCCGCTGAAGCCATCCCAGCGTCGCACAAAACGTCACGCCAACTGAAAGACCTTGAGCGTCGGCGGACGGTGCCCCCCCCCGCTTCCCATGTCGGGAGACACACCTGCTGAACAACAATCCCATAAAGCATCATCATACATCACGGCGAGGGTCCTCGCGCCAATCGGACAAACCATCTGGCAGTCGGTGACTGCCTCCTCGTGAGGAGGGTGAGGGGGGGGGGCGCCAGCCGTCTCGGGGGGCGGGGGGGCGAGTCAGGTGACCGTCATTTTTCACGCAGATTCGTTTCACCTGTTCTTCATTGCCAATGTCCTCATACATTAGTGTGTCCTGCTTTCGCCTGACAGTGACTTGGGGCAAAGCCTCCCTCCACGCCCACCCCAGACGCCCCCGCTTCAAGGTGCTCGCCCTCTTCTTGCCCCTCGAAACTTTGTTTGTTTATTCAGATGTGCCTGTCACCTGGTTTCCCCCCTGCTCTCGTCTGCCCTTGAAAGGGATTCTCCTGTCCCCGCCCCCCCGCTCCTGTTCACTGATCCGTCCAAGCTTTCACACAATCGTAAACCTTAAATGTGTTACATTGGTGACAGCTAAACTCTGCTCCTTTATTTACAAAGGTATAACCTTGAAGTTTTATTCAGGTGCCCTGTTTCAAATCGTGACCGGCTGTGTGTGTGCGTGCGTGCGTGCGTGTGTGTGTGCGCGTGTTTTACATATATAACAATGTGGGGACCAAACCTCTTATTTTGACATGTTTTCTATCCCCACAAGGGAAAACTCAATTTTATAAAAATCTGTGACTGTAATAAAAAAAAACTAAAAGTGCCAAAAGTCTTGTATTTTGTTTGGTTACTTATGGTTAAGGTTAGGGCTGGGTGGGCGGTTAGGGTGTTGGGTTAAGGGTTAGGGTTATGCCCACAGAAATGAATGAACAGTCCCCACAGAGATACAAATATCTGCACAGACATGACACAGTGGTGTCTCCTCTCACAGTGATGCTCGGCGCAGTGACACCGGCTGGTTATTAAAGTGCAGTTCCAGCTCCTTCCTTATGATTTGTTTAATTATTAGGCACAGGATTTCAAAAGACTTTTACCCCCCATCCCCCCCCCGAGGTATCATAAACATATTTGGGATCCTTGGAAACAGCGTCATTAAATACTTTAACAAAGTAAAGATCTTAAATAATTCAATTCTAAGACGGAGAGATGTGCCGATTAAAAAAAAAAAAATCAAATGCTTACAGAATACAAATGGATAAAAAACAGGGGTTTCTCATCAGCCCAGGGCCTTGAAGATCCGGGGAGACCACACGCTATCTTCAGGATTAATAGCACAGCGGACTCAGTAATACGAGGTAATCAGCGGAGCGTATCTGTTGTCCAGGGCTGAACCCTCTCCTGCACGACCAGTCCAGTGAAAAGACAGTCTGTCAGTGCATGCAGCAAACCAGACCTGGACGTGGTGCCAAGTGAACTCAGCTGGTTCTGAGCCAACATCAGCAGATGTGCCGAGGTCTAACTAGAGTTTCTCTGTTTTTTTTTTTTTTTTCCCTGCCGCGCTCTTTCAGAGTATGATATTCTGTCAAACTGCACCCGGCGAAAAGTGAGACACAGCAAATATGATGGAACGTGTTTGATAAAGACGACAAATGTCACGGACCGGAACGCGACTGAGCTGCAAACGCTTGCGCTGCAGATACGGCGCGAAGGAACCACACGGACGGACGGACGGGACTCCTGTGACTTCTCGACACCGCCCTTCTGGTGATTTCCTGTCACTGCCAAGTTTCTCTGCATTTAACCAATGGAGGTGCATCTCCAGAAAAGCATCGTGGGAGTCACTGAAGCCTGCAAGTAGGTACTGAAAGGCCGTGAATGTTCCTTGCACAGGGCGGTTTGGGAAAACTCTTATATTCATGAGAGAAGCTACATGATCATGATCGTGATCGTGCTCCCGTCGACATGCACTTCCTGTTTTTCATGGTGTCTCCGGGAAACTCCTCAGTATTCATGAATGAAGCTACCTGATTGGCTGGTAAACTCAGTCTAAGGCATTCACTGGCCAATCAGGTAGCGCTTCTGTCAGGGATATTAATGATTTTTCCTGAATCACCCTGTAAAACGAGAATTCGCCACTGGGCCCTAGTTAAACTTAGGGCGGGGCTTTCCCTGATTGCAGAGCCCATTGCATTTTAGGTCCGGCACGTTATACTCAGCAGGTACCCAACCAAATTCCATCAATTGCTACAAATGTAATAAGGTGTACAAGAAAAGCAGCATCTCAAATTCTGCTTCACACATTACACTGCAAGCTTTGCTAGAGAATATCGACAACGCTCCACTTCCCCGCTACTGTGTCACAAGCAAATGCAGTACAGTAAATGTCACAGCCATTTCCCGATGTCCATAAAGTGCGGTAGGAGGATTTCCTGACGTAAAACTGCGACGGCATCGCATGCAGACATCTAGGTCATTATACATGCAAGGTCAAAGGTCAGGATACATGACTGCCATACCGCCCCATTTGACATAATGTACGGTAGCACTAAGGAGGTGATGCAACGCAGGTTTTGAAAGATGCAGCTTTTACTGTGCTGCTTATGAAATAAAGGCATCACACTGAGCTGGTAGCGGATGCTGTGGCTGAATCACGGAGGTAAAGACACATTTAAAGCCGTGCAGAGCAGAGGCAGTCAGGGACTGCTGGGCTGCTGTATATTGTACAGCTGCGTTAAAAATAAAGAAAACTGTTAGCATCTAATTAGTAGGCAGGCATTGTATCCCTTATTCTGCCCTTGCTGAGCATCCACTATTCACCCCCCCCCCCCCCCGCCCCCCCCCACNNNNAATGTCACGAAAGCACAGTGCTCACCGGAAGCCTGATGAAACTCACCCGACACCGGGGTCAAGGGGGTGGGCGGCAGGCCGTTGATGTTGAGCGCCCCCATCTGGTGGATCTGTGCGGTGGGGAAGGCCACGCTGGGTGTCAGGTAACCGCCATGTGTGGCAGCCATGATAGCGGCCTGCTGCTGCATCAGCTGCAAGGGGAAGAGACTCGGAGAGTCAGACGAGAGGAGGCGGTCGGCCGGCCAATCACAGAGGTCGGGGAGGGGGGTGCCCCGCGATTAAGTAGCAGACAGAAGGTGACAAGGTGTTCGGGGGAAACCGTGACCTAGTGCCTCTTTAGCACACGGCTCCTCGCATGCGGGCCGCCCGCCCGCTGGACTCGTGCCCACGGGTGCCAGGGCCGCCATTAAAGGTCCAATTTGCCCGGTGAACCAAGGAGGCGGGCTAAATCCCTGGCACCCTCGTGAGTCATATCGATGTGCTTTTTCAAAATGCCGATCAAAACCGATTATCAAACATCAAGCTATGGGGGGGGGGGGGGGGAGGAGGCGCAACATTCTCCCGTATTCTCTGGGATTTGCGCGCGGCCGTGGATTTACGGAGCGGCTCGACTGGGCCGCACACCCCCCGCCTCCGTCCTCGCAGCCGTATTTGCATGGAGTCCCTGGGCAGGAAAAGCCAATTATTTTCCCTCAGTGCCGCTGTCAGGTAGCCTGAACGGCGACGTGGCGCCACAAAGCAGCCGCTGCCGGCAGGCCATCCATTAGCCGCGCGCCGCGCCGCCGCTATCTATTAACTCCTCCTGTCATTTGCATAATTTTATCAACGTGACAAATGGGGATCATCCATTTTGCTCCCAATAAAGATAAATTGGGGCTTTTAGAAAAATAGGGGGAGGGGCGACACGGGGGGGGCAATGAGCTCCGGCAAGGAAACAAACAACGTGGACGGAGAGGGCTGCGGTGTTACCGTGACGACGGGCCTGCGTTAGGGGTACCCTTTAAATCAGAGCGATGGTCGTGGGAGCCCCGGTTTGAGCCTGACACATGAAAAGCCAGCCAGACTAGATCGACTGTCCTGCTGCCCCCCAGGATGGGAGTATGGAAAATCTGAGAAACGTAAGCGTGTGATTTTGCGGCATAGTCTGGGATGATATCAAGTTCTGGAAGAAGGAAAAAAGGATAGGTTCAGTTACTGGTGCCTCTGATCTAAATATTGATTTCATTCAGCCTCTCATAAATTTGTGGCTCATGTCTGTCCGCTGCCTTTCGTGTTTGGGAACCGATAATACTTTAATTTATCTGTCCGTGAGCAGATTCCGAAGGTCCATGGCAGACTGGGCGGTAAACTGTCAGCTGAGACGTCATCATAACCTTTTCTCTTTTTTGATAAAAAAAAAAAAAAAAGGCTGGAGAGGAGAGAGATGAGCTGGGAGCGGGTGGCTGTGCGACAGCATCCATTTAGTGTCTGGCATCTGCTTTTTTATTACAACCTGATGGCATTATTCTCCCCAGGTGCCAGCAGGCAATCACCTCTTTATCACATGGCAATTATCTCTGTAGCACTGCTCTGTGACTCTGTGACTCACGGGGCTCAGCTATCGCGCGTGACCCTTCCAGGCAGGAGCCGGACTGGCACGGACAGACAGGAAGATGGGGGAGGGGTGGGGGGGGGGTGAATGGGAGGAGGACAGGGAGACTGAGATAGACACAGACTAGCAGGGATAGAGAGACAGAGGGAGCGAGAGAGACAGAGACAGTGAAGGACAGAGATAGTGAGGGTGGGAAAGTGAGGGACAGAGATGGTGAAGAAGAAAGAGTGAGAGAGGGACAGAAAACGTTAAGGAGAGAGAGTGACAGAGGGACAGAGATAGTAAAGGAGGTAGGGAGAGGGGCAGAGACCATTAGGGTGTGAGATGGACAGAGAGAATGGAAAGAGATTGTGATGGTGAGAGAGGGACATAGACAGTGACGGAGAGGGACAGAGACAGTAAGAGAGAAAGGGGGACAGATACATTGAAGGTGAGAGAGGGACATAGACAGTGAAGGAGAGGGACAGGGATAGAAAGATAGAAAGGGGGACAGATACATTGAAGGTGAGAGAGGGACATAGACAGTGAAGAAGAGAGAGGGACAGAAACATTAAGAGAGAGGGGGGGCAGAGACAATCAGGCTGAGAGGAGACAGATACAGTGAGGGACAGATACAGTAAGGGACAGATACAGTGAGGGACAGATACAGTGAGGGACAGAGACAGTGAGGGACAGAGACAGTGAGGGTGTGAGGGGGACAGACACAGTGAGGGACAGATACAGTGAGGGTGTGAGGGGGACAGAGACAGTGAGGGACAGATACAGTGAGGTGTGAGGGGGACAGAGACAGTGAGGGACAGATACAAGTGAGGGTGAGAGGGGGACAAAGACAGTAAGGGATAGAGACAGTGAGGGACAAATACAGTGAGGGACAGGGACAAAGAGTTACGGAGATGATGAAGCTGCTGACTGATGCTGCATACTGGTGGGCAGAAGTCAGGAATTTTCTGAGTAAAAGAGCTTAGTATTTTCATGCATTTTTTATTTGCAAATACTATTTTCCTGATTTTTGCTAGATTATCTTTTGGTGTGAGGGAGGAAGTTCCTTCCTCTGTAAACAAAACAATAATTTAATAAGCCGTGTGTCCATATTTAGACTATGACCAGAAGAGTGCAGCTGTGAATTGGTTTAATATTCTCAGTGCACGTCCGTAATTCTAAACACCTTTTAATTTTTTTAATCGGTAAAAAAAAATATCTGAACTACTTAACAAACGATTAAAAATATATTAGAGGCATTTAAATACATTTTTCAAAAGAAAAACTGCAAGGATGATGTTGAGAAGGAGTGATTTAGTTAGTGTGGGTATTGTAATTTATTAGTTATTGTGTGTTTGGCTATTGCAGATTATTTAATTTTAATGTATTTTTCTCGGGTTTGTCTTGAGGGTATGTTACAGCACGATGAATTTGTTCCATGTTTACCCAACAGAGGGCAGTGTTAGTTAGGGAGCGGTAGCGTCGCGCCTGTCCTAATGCGTTCAAATCACACACAGAATCTGTAATTCATTAACGCCAAATTAAAATCACACAGCTTGTTATATCGTTTTAATGTTAACTATTTATGTCCTGAAATGACATATTTCTTGTGTTAAAGTTATTTTCTGTTATTGCGTCAGTAGGGACTGTGCAATTTCCAATGTCATACTGCTTTTTTGTTGTAACTCTAGCTTCACGCAATTGCCTTTTTACATGAACTGCGCGATAAAACTGCTTCTTTATTCACCGAAATTAACGATGCCACAAAGGCAACAAAACACGTAACTTGCTGAAAGTCGATAGCCATAATTAACGATGACCCCCCCCCCCCCCCCGTCCCCCCAGGAGGTCCTGACCGCTGACTGCTGATGAGCTGGAACAAGCGGTAAGATGAAATAAAAAAATAATTTTTCACAATTAAAAACATTTGAAAATTAAATACACATAGTCTCCCCATAAATATACGTGACTTGGTGTTCAATATACACCAAGCAGCCAAGCCAAGCAGGCTTGTTTAAAGACGACTTCTGTCATCTAACTTAAACCACCCTGAAAAATAATTATCCTACATGTATTTAGTGATTTTGTTTCGTATTTCTTGGGGGGCTGAGACCTCCCCCCCCCCAGAGTCAAATCCTAGAATCACCCCCAACACAGTGTATAAATGACTTGTATTCCAATTATAATAGTCATGGTATCCTATAAATGGCGATAGCACACTGGACAAGCATGGGAGCACCCAGCTGTACGGAGTGGAGAACGTTTTAAACTTTCGCTTGCAGGCAGCTGTGAAGGGATCCCAGTTTGCCGTCCAGGACGGTGATCAAAATGCAGTGATGCGCTAGAAGGGGGGGGCTGGTGGGGGTCAGCTGAAATCCGCCTCCTAATGAGATGTCACCGGAGCAGATTTGCTGCTAAGGGATGCTTTCTTAAGGCAGAACCTCATTAGGTAATGCAATATTAGGTAATACATTACACTAATCGAATCATGTATAAGTAACAGTTAGAGGTTATATATCGCGGCAGCGAAGGGCCGGTCCTCATACCATGACCACCCGCGGGGGTGTGCGTCTTAAGCATCCTCACTGGACACCAAACATTAGCCTGTTTTGCCTTCTTCCAGAGCTCGATCTTCTCGATCGCCAAGGGGAGAGAGCGAGCCTTGGGCGCCTGGAGACGAACCCCGTATAAGATTGCGCTGATAAGTGTGACGCTAAGATCAGATAAAGCCCCAAAAAGCCCTTCAACACGGGTATTTCTGTGCGCGGTAAGCCCTCCGCCGTATCGACCGGACGGCTACAGAGCGTTCGATAAAAATAATAACAGAAGGTTGACGGCCAGGAGGAGGCTGGTGCAGGAGGTGAGGGGTAAACCCCAAAGGTGGAAGCCTTTTGAAAATGGGAAGGAATCTGCCTTTTGGTATTAATGTGTAAATCGCACATACTGGAGTTTGCGGAGTCTGCGGTGACAGGTGCCCCGGTCTGACGGATTATTCTCGTGACGCTTCTCTCAGCCGAGCTAAACCCCGGATTCACACTGGGATGCATGCTGCCTAGGGACCCCGTGACATACTGCAGTGCTCTGACACGGGAGGGGGGACGTGAGGGGGCTACGGGCGGGCAGCTGTTGGCTGCTCGGAACAGGGGATCTTCTCAAAGTCGATGCAATTGTATCAGATTTAAACCCCATAAGGATGGAGCGGGATACCAGCACACCCCGATGGCACCGAGTGTCGCTCACCGCGTGGGCGTAGGTGCTGTAGGTGCTGAACGGCAGCGCTATGGCAGGGTTGAAGATGCCGAACTGTCCCACCATCTGCTGCATGCGGCGGATGGTGCGCTCCTTGTCCGTGTCGGCGAATTTCACCACCAGGCTGGAAGACGCACCCTGGGAAGGAGGACAGAATGTGAGCCAGGCTGCGGAGGGGGGGCACAGAGTCCTTTGCATGTCCATACCGTGCTGCCGGTCACAATAAGAGCATTTAAGCTGAGGGATTTCAGTCTGAATACACCTGTGCACATGTGGAAAAGTGTTCACATACTGGGCCATGCTCAGAATGTCAGAATTCCATAGTCGCAGAAGAAACATTAGCAATCAGCAGTCAGCAACCCCCCCCCCCCCATGTCAAAGCAAATTAAAGCAAACAGCTTTAGACCTTGTCCTAGACTTTGGATAGCAAACAGCGTGTACCGTTTAGGGTAAACAGCCCTTTCCTTTAGCTGATGCTCGTTTTTCATTTACTGCTGCCGAGATGATTATAGTGTGAAAATCTTTTAAGTGCTTGCAGGTTTTATCGGACGGAGGAGGTCCTGTCCGTGAACACGAGACCCCCGTGAGGTAGCACCCTCTATCGCATAAACCTCCCCGAAGGAGATTTCCATCGGTGTCAGCTGGGATCTTTAAGCCCCGCCCTCATGTGACCACACATCCCACAGCAAAATATCTTCAGTCATTTAGGAAAAACATTCCCTGGAGTGTCTTTGTCATGTCTGCTGCAAATAAGGAACAAAAAAACATAATTATGGGCAACATATATTGCAGTTAATCCCTATGTGTTGACTGAAGTCACCTTGAATGAATTTCTACATTTTCAGAGAGTTATGACCATCAGCAGCCACATGAATTTAATGCTCAGTTGTATGGCTTTGGTCAACCAGTTGGGGGTCGTTCTTCCATACGAACCAGCTGAAGATCAGCTTCCAGGGTAATGGTGAAGGAACCACAACTTGACCAGATGTTCACACCAAGATCTTTATGCATTGCTAAGAGTCCAATGGCGCAATGATTTGGTCAGAAACTGTAATATAACCGTTCCACAACACAGACGTTTTTCCATCACTAATAGATGAGCACTAAGATCGATGCCTACTTTCCATCCAAAGCTTGACTCTGCCGGATCCTTTTAAGTTGGAGATTATAAAAATAAATAATATGTGTCAAAATTCCATTAGTTTTTGGTATTGGAAAATGTGGCCTTTTTGCCATCAAGCATTACAATTGTATATGAATTCAGCAGTCACAGGGTACTGCTCCAAATTTTTATTGACGGTTGTGCATTCTGCACTTGAGTACGAGTCAGGTTCCCAACCTGCATGTGCCCTGTCACTAAGAGAGGACGCGAGAGTCAAAGCACTTACAGCGCAAGGCGCTTTTCAGCTTTCGGCAGCTAGGATTTAGACATCCCTACCAGTGAGCATGTCACGCCCTTGATCAAGGTGCTTGTCAGTGAGGAGAGGAATCCTCTCCAAATCCGTACAGCCCTCCGTAACTGTTCCCATCTCATCCTCTCATCTCTTCTTCCATGGCGCGGTAATAAGAGCAATAGGTGTGTCTGCCATTCATTAAGAATCTTTAAATGATTTAGCGCAACGGCTTGACCTTTCCGATGGTCCTCAGCACCTTTCCCTGCCCCCCCCCCCCCCGAACCACCCAATCGATCCGGATGAAAGGCCGAAATATTACTCTGATCTGACAGTGGGGAAAGGTTGTGCGTCAGGCGAGATAAGAGCCTCCCTGAAATTGATGTGAAATTGTCAATAACAGCAGCAAGTGGCAAGGAACAGCCAGGACAGTGTGGTGTTGGCACTGAAGCGGCTGGGGATTGTGGGAAGTCACAACGGGTGTAGACTCAGCATCTGGTTGAGGTGAAGATTCTCCCTGCTTTCTCTGGCTTGTCTTTGTTTTTATTTATTTATTTCTCTATTTAAAATGTGCTCCCGGCAGCGGCCGCCAGCACGTCAATCACACTCTGCTTCCTGGGGCACCGCGGTCTGGCTTGGGGTGGGTGTTGGCACAGCATTGGTGGGTAGCATTTGCGGGTTTCTGAAGAGGCACTGGAGTGGAAGAATAATGCAGACCCCCCTCCCTTCTCTGCTCTTTTGACAACCCCCCCCCCGGGTCCTACCACCCGCTTTTTGACTGGACGTCGGCATGCGGTATCACAAGTCCTCCAGGCCGGCGGAGATGCTCCACCTTATTAAATGCACTGTACGACTAAATAGTGCAGTATGCATGTAGGTAGGAATGCCAGGGGGGGTTTGGGGGGTTGGGGGAATGGGAGCTGCAGTGTCATCTTCTCCTAATCATCTGTAGGTCTCCAGACGACTCATGGTCTGCATATGCAAGTTGGGCTCAGAACTTGGCGGGAAGGGCATTCCTGTGCTGCCTTTTCAGGTTGTGACTATTAAAGTGATTTGGGGAGGGTGGGGCTCTGGCACAATGCCAGCATGTGTCTGTGGTTCACACCACTGAGGTGTCCATCATGTGCAGAAGAGCTGCACCACACCTTATCCTCTCATCTAGTTGCAGGGACCCTCGACAGTATCAGAATGCATAATCTGGCCAGATTAAGCCGTCGGGCCCCTGCATCCTACTTCCTGTCGCGCAATCTGGAGTCTGCTCGCCAATGTAAACGGCGTTAACTGCAGATGGTGCGTGAACGTGACGCCAAAAGCAGCCCGTCTGCATGAGCGTCTGGGAGCCAGAGTGCTTTGGAATGAGCGTCCAGGGTTTATTAGTCATCGCAGGATTGATCTAAGAAACCCGCCCCTGATTTATTAGAGTGGCTCACTGGTATAAATGGCCACCACATTCCTATATTGGATGCTTCATCTGGTCGGCCATATTGGCTCAAGGTATATTCAGGTATTAGTGGTTTGACTCTGCGTGGTGCTGCTTACTCGTTTTGTCCTTGCTGATTCGTTTTAGTCCGTGAGGGAGGATAAACCATTAAGCAAAACGCGGTAATAAAGCGTTAAGCTACAGAGTGTGATGTGAAATGCTCATGGGAATTTAATGTGTGGCTGTCCCACAAAGGGGGGGTGGGGGTTGGACTCCCCATCCAAACAAACACACCGCCACAGTTTGGTCCGGAGCGTCTGCGAACCGGAGACCCGCGTGTGAAGGCCTGCCGTCAGATCGGAGGACCCGATCTGCGCACTTGATGCCGCTTTAACCCGCCTGAGCACATTACCTCAGCTTAAGGCAATAAGCTTGACGCATCTAGTGCTGCATGTCGCTTTCTGGGTAACAGGTAAACATAAACATAGAGGCTCACTCTGTAGTCCCCAGCTCTTTATTATACTGCCAGGACAGTGTGGTTGGTGGTTATACCAACAGCTATGTTGCCGTTTCAAAGCCTTATTTATTTCACTCTGCGTTATATTGTCCGTACTCGGGTCCCACCCAGAGCGTTCTCCATCTGGTGCCCTATGCCTTCTGGGATTGGCCTCAGATTTAGCGTAAGCCTCTCCTGGATAAGGGGCTAGAAGATAGATGGATGAAGGGATATTTGGTAGCACTTTGCAAATAATGATTTGCGTTACCTTCAGGCTGAATTGGCTAATAACAGAAAATATCTTAATAAGCTGCGAAGCCTGCACTTAGCTATGGGAAATGAAAGATTTATTTATTGGACAAAGCTTGTTTTTAATGTAAAATGTGCGGGATTGGAAGAAGTTTTTTGAAGAATGTGAACGACGTGCGTAAGAGAGTTAATAAGCACAAGGCGGAATAAAATTCGAATCACGACCTGGTGGCATTAAAGACTAAGCTCATACCTCGCGAGAGCGTATTTAATTTCTCATGAACGTTACTGGATTAGATGAGAATGTATCGGGGGAATGAAAGGGTGATGCGTAACCACGGTTACAGTCGCAGAAGACTTCCCCTCCTGCGTGACAAAGTCGGGGCCGGGAGCTGAGGAGGCCCGGTGTTCCTGCCCTCTTGTCACGGCGTCCCAGGACACCCCAACCCTACAAGGTGCTCCTCACTCTGCCGATTAGCTCAGTAGCTCAGCCCTTGCATTTTTAATTGTGCTCCACCGTGGGTAGCGTGACACCCCTAAAGGGGGGTGGGGGGCAGGGAATCGGGGTCATGCCTCTGACCCGCTGCAGCCTTCCCTGGGGGGCACCCCCCGCTCGCCAGCACATTTGGCCTGAACCTTCTGAGGTGGAAAATAACATCAGCAAGTGAGCCAGTGACCTGTGCTCTGGCTTCTCTGAATATGTCAGCGAGACA
>JAODKF010000038.1:5967807-5978903 GCA_026779585.1 Mormyrus proboscirostris | reverse complement strand
CTGAGACGTGCGACGTTTCGGGGGGGGGGGGGAGGCTACTATCTGTTTGCCAAGTTACAGTGTAAATTTTGCTGTCAGCCACAGAGATAAGGACAAATTATTAACAATATTAGAGGTCTGATAAAGAAATAATAAGGAATGAATAAACATATAAAATTAATTAGGTGGCATACAGGAGCCGGCCGGTGATAAAGCACACTGTTCCTCTCGTTTGAGAGGAGATAAGCCGGGGGGGTTAGATAAGGGGGTTAAGCTGGGATCTTCTGTCCATTTTTTCACCCATGACTGTCAAGACGAATCGCATTTTTGTTTGGAATGCCAGCCGTACTAATTCCTTATTTATTTGTCTTTCTGAATGAGATGTGCTGCTCAGATGCCTTCCTCCCCTTATGTAACTGCTCCAGTGGGGATGAATCTGCGGAGATCACAGCTCTTTGTCTAAAAAAAAATAAAATAAAAAAATCGTCCAAAGGAACACGGCTGGAGCTGAATTGCAAACTATTATTAAAAAAGACTGGTTACACATTAGAGGGCCGTCAGGTTCCTTGTCTGGGGGTACTCACGTTCACCGGCGCGTGACACCGAGTGATCGGAAGGCACCGGGACGACCCCTGAATAATCGCACTATTGCGTGCGCCATGCTCACTGCTGAGTGACTGATGGGCCCACATTAGTGTCACCGGCCGGAGACATGGTCCGCGGCTTCCCGGGGCAACACGGGGCCCGATAACGGCCTGGCCGACCCACTTTATTTCTCCGGCAGTGACAGGGGTTCGAAATGATGCGCCGGCCTAATACATCAGCACTTACAGCAAATAAAATCTGAGAGAGAAAAGGGTGGTTAAGAGTCCTGTTTTCCTTTAAAAATCTGTTTTATGTCCTTCCGGGGACAGAAAGGTCAGGAATCATAAAAAATAAAATGGGGAAAGGGAAGACGAGGGGTTGGGCCGTCCATCATGGCGGAGATGCGGGATCGCAACAAGCGTCGCAACGCAGGGCGGTAGCGAGCTGAGTGCTCGGCGTCTGACGTTGTGTCACGGTGTCATCATCTCGGTGTCGAGGCGGCTCGTCACCCAGGTGGCGGGACTCCGTGCGTGTCATCGGTATAAATGCCACGGAATGGCGAGGCCTTGATGCTGGTGCCCACCCCCCTCCCCGCGCCCGTAAGTACTCCGCTGGGACGTATTAGGCCTCAACGCTCTGACACTCAGTCTTCAGCTCTGCAGAATAAAGCGCCGCGCTTCTCCTGCACTTTAATGCTGACCCATTTCCAACGAGGCACACACACACACACACACACACACACACACACACGCACACGCGCGCATGTGCGCGCTGAGGCGAGCGGGCCACACTCTCGCCAAACAATCCGGGAGGCTACGCTAACCGCTTCAGCGGCGCGGAGGCAAATATCAGGAAAGACAGAAACGGTGCGGCAGCGGCGGCACCGGGGGGCTCGGCTCAACCTGGCCGAATGTTGTGGCCAGATTACAAATATTGGAATCAGATATTCTTGCGGGACGGCCTTTGATGATAAGCCCTGATATATAAGCCCGTCTCTTCAGCTCTCTGCTGATGTTATTTATGAACTGCAGGGACTGCTTTTAATGTGCAGCTTATGGATCCCAGCACAGAAGACTGGCTGGAAGCCTTGAGAACACAATTACCAGACAGAGACAGGTTATAACTTGTGCGGCGCCTCTGAGGGGCGCCAGCTTCTCGAGTTGGCTGCTGGTCCTCGTGCCCGCCGAAGATTGCAGCGAAGGGAGAATAAAACCCGAAATGGCTTAAATATTTTATCTGCACTATATGTGTCTCAGAAAATTTACACTCAATATGATAACAAACGTGAAATATTACTCAGTGCCTTGTATTGGCTTCAACATATTACTGTGGTTCTCATAAATCGTAAAACTGCTGCTCAACATCTATACAAACTGTATATAAACATTCACAGTACTGCAGTGCAATTTATACTGCGCCCCTTCATAATGTCATTTTCTCATTTTTTTGGCATTAGTTATGAAGAGGTTTTTTTTGTTCTCCTTCACGTTCCCTGGTGTTCCGCCTAGACCCGGTTCCCCGGTACAGTACAGGGCTTTACCTTCTGCCAGCAGCCGACGTCATTCTGCCCCGTTCCTTAATTATTTTCTCATCCGCCGACTGACACTGATACATGAGAGAAGCGTGGGTTCCTCCCTCCACCTCTTCCCTTTTGTTTCGGAGTCTCTGTCTGCTCCCCTCGCTTCCCTGCTTTTTACCTTGTGATGATCTTGGAAGGATAATGAGTTACCTTCATGCAGCGGTTCCTCTCAAGTAATTAACTTTTTTTTTCCCCCCTCCCTTTCTAAGGGACAAAATTGGCTACAGCAAGAAACAGCAAACTTCATTAAACAGTCAGCCCAAACAGGATGCATGTCTAATGTGCATTCCTTTTATGTTCCTCTTAAAGGGGAAGCTAAGAATGTGGTCTAGCCACCTGCAAGTGTAGGGGGGCTGGGACTGAGAGGCGAGAGAGACGGATAGACGCGCGAGCATGATCGAGGAAGGTGGAGAGTCATGACACTGTGGAGAACATGTCAGAAAGTGAGAAAGTATGGGAGTTTGCGAGGACATCTTTGTGTGGGAGACATGAGAACTGGGGCCAGCAGCAGATCTGGCTGGCAGTAGATAAAAGGAACTGGGCAGTTCCCATGGTGCTTGGACTGAGCCAGCCCTCATAGGGTGGGCGAGCGCGCTTCACCACTACTGTAACCTTTTGCCCTGGCTGAGACCTCAGGGAAGGTCTTTGCAGCACTCCCGTGCCAACCCGATGCATGGCTTGTTAATGCATATTCATTTTGCACCCAAGCTGTGTAAGCCTGCTACTCTTCACTGCGCCTTTAATGATGAGCACTACGGTACAGTTACAAATTGGTACAAAAAGATTTATCTTTAAGCTACAGCAGCAAAATCGATAAATATAGATGCTGAGCAGGGCAGCTTCTACCGCTGTCAGTTATGAGCTAGAATTAACCTCACAAAGTATGTTTCATATACCGTAGGTACAAAACACTCTAGGTAAAGGAAACATTAACATCCAAGTTTATTCCGCTTGTCCCATAAAGGTCACGGTAGCAGCTGGCAGGGCAGGATGACCCAGACTCTGTTTCCTTAGCAACAGAATCTAGCTTCTTCTGAGTGATATATCCCCAACATGTGTTCCCTCCTGCTTTCCCAGAGTCCACGCCACGTGGGATATGTCTATATCAACTTGAATGAAAGCTGACCAAGAAACATCCCCAATCATCTGCACCCTATGCTTCTTCCAGATTGCTCACCCCTTCAACCATCACAGAGAACCTTATATCTCCAAATTGCACCCTTCCCTTTAAGAACATAAGAAATTTACAAACGAGAGGAGACTATTCAGCCCAACAAGCTCGTTTGGGGAGAACTTAACTAATGGCTTAGAGAGTTGTTAAAATCTTATCTAGCTCAGATTTAAAAGAACCCAGGGATTTAGCTTCCGCTACACTACCAGGAAGACTGTTCCATACTCTAACTACACGCTGTGTAAAGAAGTGCTTTCTCAAATTTAGTTTAAAATGTTATCGCGCTAATTACCGCCTATAACCACGAGTTCTAGTATCTAAACTAATATTACTAATAAAAACTAATATTAAAGTAGCCATTTGCATCCAGCATCCAGACCTGTTAGAATCTTATATACCTGGATCATGTCCCCCCTTAGTCTCCTTTGCTCGAGGCTAAACAGATTCAGCTCAGCTAACCTATCCTCATAAGACATTCCTCTAAGGGCACCTTTTCCACCGCACCAGGTACCGTACTTTCGGTAATTTTGGTACTTTCTGTACTTCCATAAAGAACCAAAAGCATGGTACTTCTTTTGTGGCGGTTTTCCACTGGCGTAAAAACTGGCACTGCGCCAAATGACATCACCAGTGACCACCCAGACTGACATCATCACAAAGCGCGGCGCAGTATTTTTTTTGCTGGATTCAAACATGTTATTATGATCCTTCACTTTCCTGTAGTCCTGCTTAAGTTTTTTGATTTTCAAGCGGCATTGTTCGGTATTTTGCGTGTGCCCCATTTCTTCCAAAAAGCCCGTTATTATACCAAATACTTTTTTATTTCGAGTCGTGCCATTCAAATCCTGCTGGATCTGTTCGTCCGACCATATGGCGATTAAAGCCTGTGTTTCCTCCCTTGTCCATCCTTCCATTTTACTTTTTTATATTTTTGTTTCTACTGCTTTTTATTTAGTTTCTCGCTGTTTGCTGTGAGTTTCAAAAGATGGAGGTTGTATTTTGTGTTTCAGCGGCAGGCTATTTGCATAACCAATCGACAGCAAATACTTTTGCAAGTCCCACCCCAACGTACCGAAGTACCAAAGAAGTATCCCAGCTGGTTTGGTACTTTTGGTACTGGAACTTTCAGTACTGGTGCTCGACCGGAAGTCAATGAAAAAGCAAAAGTACTGAAAGTACCGTATTTTGTGCGGTGGAAAAGCACCCTAAGACCAGGAATCATTCTTGTAACCCTACGCTGCACCCTTTCCAAGGCAGCAATGTCCTTTTTAAGGTATGGTGACCAAATGTGCACACAATATTCTAGGTGGGGTCTTACCAAGGAATTGTATAATCATAGCATCACCTCCCTTGACTTAAATTCCACACACCTAGAGATGTAACCCAACATCCTATTGGCCTTTTGTATTGCTTCCCCACACTGGTGAGAGTGGGATATGGAATCATCAACATAGACACCAAGATCTTTCTTATAATCAGCTACTTTTATTTCAGTGGAACCCATAAAATATCTGCACTTTATATCTCTGCTCCCTGCATGGATTACCTTACATTTATCTGTGTTAAATTTCATCTGCCAAGTATCAGCCCAGTTGCTAATTAAATCAAGATCCCGTTGTAGCCTCTCTGCTGCTAGTTTAGTATCTGCTACACCACCCACCTTGGTGTTGTCTGGAAATTTAACCAGTCACCCGTCACCCCCCCCCCCAAAGCTCATGATCACAAGTGAGGCTGGCATGCTAAGAGTGTAGTCCTTAAACCCTCAACTTTCCACATCATCACTATTGCCTGATACAGACCCAATCCTCATAACACCCTCACAGTTCCATTTTCTACAATCGACGGAAAAGACCACAAGATCCTTGAACTCCTCCACCAGAAGCAGTCATACCCTAATCGGAAGAGAGCACCCAACTCTTTTATTGAGGACAACCATAGCTTCTGATCTGGTACTGCTGATTCTCATCCCAGCTGCTTCACGCTTGAGTGTACGCCGGTCAAGGTCGTGGATGGATGAATCCAAAAGGATGACATCACCGTTAGTCCTCCGAACAGAACATCCTTCCACTCTCGACTGCAGTTTAATATCCTGTCCATGAAAATTGCAAAGTGGAATGGTGAGAAGGCACAGCCTTGGTGAAATCCAACACCCACGTTGAACAAATTGGCAGAGAATGTGGTCACAGCACTTACACAGGAGCTGGACTGAATCCAATGACCTCGATACCCCTTATCTCAGTAGTACCTCAACACATGCTAAAATAATCAGCCATATACCTTCATAAAACACATATTACTAAGCTGCTCCATGACCAGGGCAGGATCCGCTTTGCTCGACTTTCCCAAAGAGCATCCTTGCATAGGCTTCTCCAGGATGGCTGAGGAATGTGATCCCAGAAGGTGGAATGATCTCTGTGCTCCTCATCCTTACTTATAACGAACCATCCAATTTGACAATCCAGAGGATCTTTAGTCTTCATGTAACACTGAGATGCATCAGCCACACTACCCCAACACTATCCACTGTCTTTTGAATCTGTAATTTAGTCTTATACACCCCTACAGGTTTATCACCATAGTAACCATAGAGAGACATGTCCACGAGGTTGACGAATTCCTCAAAGCATTCCTTCAACCACTCAACATCCTCCCTCAGCATAGGCAAGGTCATGTACTTTGATGTCACCAGAAAATTATTCTTTGTAGCTTTTGTGAACTCCTGCCATGCTACATCTATAGTTTTAGCAACTGCTCTTGCGGTGGTATTTTTAGCTTGACAGTAGCGCTCAGGATATCCCTGCATTGCTCAGAAGGCCACCATCTTCCACTTGACAGCCTCTCTCAACGCTGGTGTCCGCCAGTGGGCCTTAGGATTAAAGTACTGACTGCCCTTGGACCATAGCTTTCAGGAGCCACCTCCACAGCTAAGCCGTTGAACAAAGTCCTTTCAGACTCAATGTCCTCGACTTCACTCTGGACACATGAGAATTTCTTCTGAAGGCAGAAGGTGAACTCCAGCTCCAGCAGTCATTCCCAGGAAGCCCTTAGTGTTGGCGTCTGCGGTTGTAGGTCTGTCTTGTCATCACACCAAATCCAAGTCACTACTAAGTCAGCTGACAGCTCCGTCCCTCTTTTCACCTCCGGAACATACAGCCATTAAACACATGACACAACCACAAAGTCAAGCATTGACCTTCAGCCCAAATAGCTCTGATACCAGGTCCACTTATAAGGCTCCTTGATTTCTACCACAGAAGAGAAGAAACCTCCCTCCCCCCGCCCCCCGAGTCAGATTGAGAAGCTTTTTCTCCCAATCAGTTAAACAGTAATACCTCAACCTTAAATTTACAAATGTATAGTACTGTGCAAGAGTCTTAGGCAGTACAAAGAAATGTTTAAAGCTGTTTATCTGGGTAGCAAGTGTACTTAGAACGAAAAACACAATTTAACATTAGAACATTAAATGCAAATTAAAAGTAACACAATATGACCTAGTAATAATTTCTTCTGTTTTAGTGATATCCAGTTGGATGGCTAGATGAACACCGCTTCAGTTCCCAAACCTCTCCTCAGGGGCACCTCAGCCATTCCATGATTTTGTTAAATTTCACAAACAGCTCAATTAATTAATTAAATAAATTGGTTTAAAAAATCAGTGACAGATTGACTAGCTGTATGAGGTGAGCTAGTGGCCTAATCAAAAAATACATGGCTGTAGTGGATGGTTGCTGCAAATACTGGGGTGATTTTAGCAGAGGTTCTGAAATGGCTAAGCTGACACACTTTGACTGGCATAATATCATAGTTTTACATCAATACGAGGATAATTTAAGCATCATTTTCTTCGCCTGCCTAAGACTTTTGCACAGTACTGTACCTCATTCAAAAATCATAAAAAATACAACCTTATCTCTTCCCCTTGTATTATCACTTTGAAGTGAAGTGGCAACTGAGGGCATCTTGGTGGTGCAGTGGTTAGTATGGTTGTCTCACACTTCTGGGACCAGGGTTTGTGTGTCCACCTTGGCTCCTTATTTGTGGAGTTTGCATGTTCTCCCCGTGTCATTGTGAGGTTTCCTCTCCTCCAGGGATTCCTGTTTTCTCCCCCATTGTCCAAAAACATGCTAAGGTGAATTGGAGTTACCAAACTGCCCTTAGGTGTGCATGTGTGACTGAATGGTGCGTAAATGTGCCCATGGGTCACTGCCCCATCCACCCGTGGAATAGATGGATGGAAGCAGTAACTGAAACAACCAACCAATATGACATTTTCCTAAACCAAAACAATCTGTAATAGATCAATAATCAGGCATCATCCAAACAGTCTTGCCAGACAATTTATGGTATTTTTGTGCCTACAATGACAAGCCAGTTTATGCGTGATGCTATAATGCTTTTCATATGCAAAAGTTATATGTACATGGTATATTTTCTCATTCGTATTAACTATTTGTGTTCTCTATTTTTAAAAAGCCATTAATTAGTTTCTGGGTCATTGTACTAGCGACAAAAAACAAGACGACGACTTCACAAAATGGTGCAACTTCTTATTCTCATCACCAAATGCAGGCACTTCAAACGAATCCTGTGTTTTACTGCTCCAATATTAGTTTGCTAATTTCTCTGCTTGGCTTCCTATGACATAAAAACATGAAATACAGAGTCATGAATGCAAATACCAGCAGCAGAACCTGAATTTCAGTAACTCAATGGACTTGCAAAATCTGCCATTAATTCATGTGCCAAAAGGCACTGGGTGCCTGTCATGGCGGTAACCTGAGGATCTGCTGGTGGACAACAGCGATAAGGGAAGCTGCAAAGCTGACATGGGAGGCCTTCAGTGGAACGCGTGGGTCTGCTGAGACAGCTGAAAGGTACCAAAAGCTTGTGCATGGGAGTTTGGAAAGACCATGGAGACAGGAACCCAAGGATGTTCTGGCAAACATTCCAAGCCGTAGGAGCTTGACATTGTTTCTCCTGTGTTCAGCAGGAGTGGAAGAGTGCTGACCAGACCTGGGGAGATTGTTGAGTAATAGAGAAACATGAAGTCCTTAACTGGATAGATATGCCCTCTCATCAAAAGTTAGCAGTGGACAGTACTGGTGGATCAGAATCCATCACTGTAGCTACAGTTACTTTGGTGATCGTTCTGAGATGGTAATAGTCTCCAGGAGGGGAGCATCTTGTCTCCAGTCCTGACTGGACGGGTGTCCTGTGGGGGTTAGGGGCTTCGAGGTGATATCTCTGCTATTCTGCTTTTCTTACTCTTTTGGTCTCATCCAGCTAGAACATCCAACACACCCTTGAGTGGTCTGAAGTCTGAGTTCGAAGCAGGTATGAGAATCGGCATCTCCATACCTGAGGCTATGGTGCTCTCTCGGAAAAGAGTGGATTGATCCACTCAGGTGAGGGGTTAGAGTCGATGCTTAGTGGAGGAGGTTGTGCAGCTCAGGACCGCGAGGCAGATGGGCAGATCTGGTCGTCAACTGCAGGCTTCAGGCCCCAGGCAGGTCCTTAATAATGAGGCAGGAGCCAAACCGTCAGATGAGGCTAATGGTTGACCAATAAGTCAGCATCCGTATCCACACTCACCTACAGTCATGAGCTGTAGGTAACGATCGAGAGAACAAGGTCGCAAGGACAAACGTCCAAAACCAGGTTTTCCCCGCAGGGCCTCAGGTTCACCCTCCGCAACGGGGTGAGGAGTTCAGAGATCCAGAGGAACATTGAAATATAGCCGCTGCTTCTTCGGATGGAGAGGAGCCAGCTGAGATGATTTGGGCACTTTATTAGGGTGCCACCTGGTTGGCTCCCTGGGGAGCTGTTCTGGGCACGTCCCATCGGGCGGAGGCCTGAGCAGACATAGTGACATGCCGGAGGGATTAAGATGTTCCCAGCCACCCCCGGGGGAACATCTCTGGGTGCATCTTTCATTCTCATTATCAGCTTGCAGAATCGGCGCCAGGCTTATGAAAGACTCGCCCTACTCCACGAAGCCCCTCTCAGGGATTGCGGCATTGTGTCTCACGTGGGCGCAAGCCAAAGCAGCCCCTTTAATGCAGACACACACAGGGGCAGAACGGTGGGAGCGCCTCGTCCCAGACTCCAAACACTGACTAATCGGGACAGACGCACTGGCGAGCGCTGGCAGGCCGTCGTGCGGCGACCCTGGGAAAAAGCCCCCGGCGCAGGCAGTCTGCTTTTTCCGTGCTTTATTAAAGCTCACCCATGGTGGGCTGGTCTGCAGCAGAGGGCACTATCTATCGCCTTCATCCCGGGGTTTTTAACAAGCGAGAGGGGAGTCTGGGAGCCTCATCGCCGCGGTCCTGCCTGCACCCTGACGGCTTATTAAAAATGGATTAGAGAGAGAAGGCGCGAGATGGCCGCCGCTCACTCCCCCCTGTCTCCCCGGGCCTGCTCTGTTGACAGCCCCATTTGTTTTCATTTTCAGGATGTTTTGCTCGATATCTAATGAAATAACTATCTACGTATCGAGCAAAACATGAAGAGCAAGGGGCGGAATTGTCTGACTGTCACTTACAGATCTGCCAACCCGCGTCTATCTGGATTCCATTACAATTTTGTCATCATGATATTTTACATTCTGTCACGGCCTGTAATGATTTTTATTGCCACCGGTACTGTATATCCTCCTGGTTAATATATACTGTTTGTTTGCCCCCTTGGCCTATTTATTTATTTACTTATTTTAAGTAAACTATCAATAGCTAAAATAAATGGCTTGGAAAATATGATACAGAAGAGAGACAAATGCTTAAAAGAAAGTCATCGCATTTGTATGTAGAATGTTTTCTCACTTCCTGTGTGAGATAAGCAGCAGGGACATTCCAGACTCTTTGCTCGTTCCCAGAATGCACAGGTGTAGCCAATCAGAGGCCGTTCGAAGAAGCGCTGTGGAGGTCCGAAAGGCGATCGGGATCAATGTGGGATCAGACTTTGTTTGGCCCTTGTTGTGCAATTTGGTGGGTTAAAATGCCACATTAGATAGCTCTAATTCACAGTCTGTCATCTACAGCCAGCTGGACTGTAGTGTGTCATTGCATGAGTTAGCAAATGCTTGAACATCGCTATTATTTTAGCTTTGTTTTTAATGTAGTTAAGTAAACCTCCTTTAGTTTAAGGTTGGATGAACAAGAAATCAGCATTGGTATTGCCATGCCTTAAAAATCACAAAAGTCATATGGAGAACCCAGGCACTTGGCAATAATCTGCATAGGGACTATTTAAAACGGCTACAGTTTGTATTGCTGCATTTAAAATGTTTTATACAACTCTAATCTCACTCTTTTGAAGTAGCTGTTACTGCGATGGTTATACAGTTATGGGAGTAGATGAGCTTCTTACATCATAAATTGCAACAGCCTCACTGACGCACAGTAACTTTTTTAGAGTATTTCTATCTGAGCTCTTGTTCAAAAGCACAAAGTCCAGCAGCAAGGCGCCATGTTTGTGATTTCAGTTTCTTTTTAGGAATTACAGACTTAAGCCTCTTCGCACATGAATAAACCAGCATCTGGGGGTCAGGTGGAGTGGCTAAGCCCCAGGGCACCTCCAGCACCGCCCCCAGGAGTCCCCTCAGTCACATCCTCAGTCACATCCTCAGTCACATGTTTGATTCAGAACTCTCACGAAGAGCTGCCTTGTGAGCACTGAGGAAGTGTCTGGTCAGCACACAGCGACAACTTTTGAAGGAACGGGGGGGGTGAGGGTGGGGGGTGGGGGAGGGCACAAGAAAAATGTATACAGGACAGCATCGGCACA
>JAODKF010000038.1:5932112-5950721 GCA_026779585.1 Mormyrus proboscirostris | reverse complement strand
ATCTTCTCCCTGCGCCCCCCCCCCCCCCCTTTCTCCTCATCAACAGTCACAGAAAACATGGTGCTAAATCAATATTAGCGCTCATAATGTAGCCTATATTTTGATTGCGGCCATCAGAGCCTGAGCTTCACGCTTGCGGGATGCAGCTGCAGCCATCGGAAGCGGCGTAGAGCAGCGTCCACCTCCTATTCAGCAGGAGCACCTGAAGCTGGTTCTGGGTCCCTGCTGTTTGAGGGGCCCCCGCACTGACGCCGCCTCGTCTCCGGTGTTTCCTGTATGATTTACGGCCGCTTTTGTCGTGTTTTACATACGGAACGGAATTTACAGCACGGCGATGTCAGAAAGATGATTATTGTTAATTCCATGAATATGGCGAAAGGATGGGAGGCAGAGGAGCAGCGAGCATCTGCACAGCTGTCGAGTTCACGTGGGGGCAATTTCCAAGCCAGTGGAGACGTGAGACGAGAAGCACCGGTGATGCCATATCAGGCGAACGCTGTGGTGTTTAAGGCTGGTTTGGAGAACCAGCCTTAAACAGATGTACGTGAAAAGGGTATGAAGATGGCAACATCTCAGTGTCTGATCACTGGATACAAAAGCGTTTGTGTGCTGAGCTCATAAAGGGAACAGAAGACCTTTCTGCATAATGGATGACGCTTTCACTCAGTTGACAATCATTTAAAATTGGCCAGTCATTGTTATTATGCCAATTCTGTTTGTTTTTCAAAGACTAAGAATGACATTTGTATGTCATATGTTGCCATTAATGAAATAAACATAGTGCAGAGGATGAATTCCTGATTTTCAAACATTTAAATGGTATAATAATTATGGATAGAAAGAAGCAAGGTTTTAAAATGAAATCCACAGTGCCATCAGTGGCTGGCTTACAGATGCGAGACCTACAGGACCCGTGGGCCACAGCTTAAATCAGTCTTTGATAGGACAGAATATCTCTACCCACAGTAACAGGCAGTGTGCATGTTTTTTACATAATGAAGATATAAATCCCATAAGAAACACAATTAAATGATTGTTTTTTGCACTGTTTATATTGGTTGAGACCAAGGTAGCCTTTGTGGTGCTGATGCTCATTCAATCTAAACCATGTTTATGGTCTTTATCGGTCACCACACTGTACTTCTGTCCATCTTTACAGTGCTGCTTGGTGTCTTTATGAGTTTCAGCTGACTGCAGTGTTTAATTAAAACGTAACGTGAACAGGACACCTCACAATTTATCGAGTGATTCCTAGATGGTATCATATTGTCTAATAATATAACATAATATGTAATATTAGCCTGGAAGCTCTTAAATGTTGTCTGTAAGAAGAAACTATATAATCAAATGTCCATTATATGCCAAACATATAAAGGATAATTTGCACAACAGATGAGACTCAGTCTCTGTTATCTGATTAAACTGCAGTCAAGAATCTATTACATGGTAGTGATGTTTAGCCATTCTAAGGGAGTTGGACCATATGGTGAACAGCGATGAAAGCAAAACCAGTGAGAGTACCAAAAAAACATCAATGTATTGAATTTAGAAATAGACAGGATCTGTTGTATTATGTGGTGCCATTGATTAGGCACCAAGAAATTGTGTGCTGCAGAATGACATTCGGAATTTCAGAATTTCATTTGGAATTTCAGAATTTCATTTGGAACCGCTGATGCATGATTAAATTTTTCTGTTGAATACCTCATATCTTTCAGACTGTTCTGTTGTAATCCCTATGCATCCCCTAAAAGGCTTATTTTAGTAATACTGCTTTGTGTAATGCTGTGGACTCTCGCAAGCATTGCTGTTTATTTCGAATCATGGTGCAGCACTGCGAGGCTGGCACGCCCCAGCTCGACACAAGGCCCGCGCGCGTGCCAGCTTGGCGCCATTTCACAATGGAGAATTGGCCAGTTACGAGACTGGCACTCTGATCCAGTTGGTCACACTCGAACCTGCTGGGACCTCCTGCTTAAAAAACACGTCAGCAGGCTGGTAGAGTCACTCCAGACTGCACGGCACATCTGCCCTCCGTGTGGTTCCGCTCTGCCTCGTCGGGCCAGGGTTTCTGGCCAAGGAGGGGCTCGGAACCTCACACTCTGCTGCCTTTTGGATTCACTGATTTGGTCTCACCCAACGAACAAGCCATGCATTCACAAACCTGCATAAACCAACCAGACGGTGATATTTCATGATATTCAAAATAGCTACCACAGTTCTGGGTTATGATTAATGCGCAGTGTATGGAAATAAATATGGTTATGGCATCATCATCTCTCTTCCCTACTCATACGCACGAGGCGTATGTGGGACATTATCCTGATGTGCTTCTTATGTAACAGCCTAATGTCTGCTCCGTAAACTTAAAAGGTCATCGAGAGGGCTGATGATGTATAAATGGGTAAAAGGCAGGTCATACAGATGGAAGAGGTCTTACGGTGATAACACAACTCTTTCCCACAGCTACGTTTACCCTTTCACAGCACTGGAGCGTAGAAGAGTCCACTGGAGAGTGAAACGCAGTGCTGTTGTCACGCTAACGCTAACTGCGGCATGTTTATGTTACTCTGGTGTACGAGCACACATGTGCTGTGGCTAAACTGTTGTGACTCCTCATTCTACCCTTGGGTAATAAAAATCGCCATGGCTCCGGGTCTGCTAAATGTCTAGGAAATATGGGTAGCCAGTGTGTATTTTGTGCCATAGTGTTGTTCCCTGTAAACAGGCATTTGGTGTTAATTTCGCAGAGCGCCGGCTGAACATTAAATACAGCAGTTAGCAAGTTGGAAACAAGTTTCTGAGAGCATGTGAGCTTGTGATATGAGAAAGTCAATAATGCATGAAACCAGGAGACACACAGACCGTTTAACCGCGAACACAATCATGTGTCCCGTGAGCCGGACACTTCTTTGTTTACTTGCATTTTTCTACAGACTCAGAAACACACAGGAAATCTAATTTCCTTGCAATGCAATCCATCCCACCAGATGAATTATTTAAATTGCGCACTGTGGAAGCTCACAAGCAGCGGGAAGAGTGAGACGCACTGGGAAACAGCGGTGTGGGCTTTAGGATGAAGCATGTTCCAGGTCGAGCGGGCTCGATTTACAGGGCTTTCCCGAGTACTGGAGAACATCTCCGCTAACAACTCCAAGGTCCAATAGTACTCCCTGCCACGCTCCGTCAGCATCCGACAGTAACACTATACAGCTGGAGCACTGACATTACGCCGGCCTGGAAAAATCTCTAATGGTCTGAGACTCCTGCACTGCGCGTGGCCCCTACTTAACATTCTGAATCAATGGTATCCCAGATCCTGTGATATTACCACTAGTGGAGAAGCTCGCTGCTCCTAAATTTACCCCTCCCTGAGGCACGTTCTGCCTCTCCCGTATTCCCTCGCAACATTAACGGAAGGCAGATGTCCATGAGCGCGTCCAGGTTTTATGCTCACATTACTGCTTCTCAGAGAGTCTTTTTTCTTAAACTCTCAGGTGATTTTTATAAAGCGCAGCATTGATCACAAAATGTCCAAAGCCGACGTCACATGCTGCTCGCCCATATTTTATTATCGATGTGTCAGGTCGTTCATTAGCTAAAACTCTAGAGACAGCTGCAGAAGTCTTTTGCCCCATTACTGATCACTTAAAAACTTAGCCTCAAAGACTTTTCACTGACCAAAATTGAGCCCACTTTTTATAAGAAAAACAATGAAAAAAGTAGATAAATAATTGAATTTTCTAGCATAACTGGGAATGTACTGTATCAGTGTGCTGTATAGATATCTGAACGGTTACATAAATCTATCCATCTTCTACATTGCTTAGCTGGCAAAGTGTCCCATCCTACATAGAGAGAATATATATACAGTACCAGTCAGAAGTCTGGACACTCTTGCTTGTAATACATTTCCCTCTATTTTAGCTGTGTTATTCACCTTATAAGCCGCCGTATAGCTTATAGGAACCTTGGATGCCAGCATTATGCCCCCAGGCAATGAAATAATACATATCAAATTTTGCAACGACCAAGAGGACTGTTCAAGATCTCGAAATGTTCTCATATTTTAGTTATTTCAAAGCCCCCTTTTGCTTCAGTGACGCATCGCAGACCCTCGGCTTTCTTTCAGCCAGCTTGCATTTGTAGCCACCCGGAACGTTTCTCCAGCTTCCTGAAGGAGTTTCCTGAAGTTCTGGGCAAAAGTTGGCTACCTTGCTCTTACTCTTCAATGCAACTCATGCCAAATCAAATCTGTAGGGTTTAAGCCGGGGGATTGTGGGCTCGGGTTGTCTGCTGCAGCACTTCTCTTTCCTTGTTCACAGGATAATAGTACTTACATAATAACAGTACTTAACCTCAAAATGTGCGTAGGGTCATTATATTGTTGAAAATCAAGTGATTTTCAGTAGGCATGTCCAGACTTTTGACTGGTCCTATACATATACACAGACACATATATGTACGGGCTGTCAAAGTTAACACGTTAATGTCTCCCGTCTCTCTTCTTGGCTCCCTATTGGTGCTCACATCAAGTTCAAGTGCTTGGTGCTGTCTTCTGGATCCATCAATGAACAGGTGCACATCTCTATCAAAAGACTCCTCAAGACCTATATCCTGCCTCATCTCTTTCGGTCAGCAAACCATCATTAGATAGTTCTCTTGTGTGATCCCTCAACGGTAGCATGAACTGCTGAACCACACCTTCAAGAAACACCTGAAGACCTTCGGTTCCATGAATTCCTCTAAATTCCCTGAATTACTTGAATGTTCATATGTTGCGTTTCTGGTTCTTGAATAGTCTTATGAGGTTCCTGTTTTGACAGAAGTACCTCCTGCTCTTATCCTGCTTACAGTAACACTCACACCTGAGTTTTCATTGGAAGCTCAGCCTAGATACACTTATACATAGGTGACTCCATGACAGATTTGCGATGCTATGTTTGTGTGACTTGTATGTCACTTTGGACAAAATATGTAAATGTAACATATTACTGTCAATTTTAAAGTCACAATGCATTACTATCTCTTTGATTGCATTACTGGACACGTTAATTGTGAGACCCCGATGAGAAAATAATATGAGTGAATTTTTTTTAGTAGAGACCTAGATAGAGTATTCCTTCCAGGTTGTAATCAATGTAAGCACTTTGGTTGTGATGTTGCATAGCATCCCAGAATTCACAGCTAAAAACAACTTTTGAAGTAACATTCCATAAGTGTCTCACAGGGAAGCTAAAAGAGGAGAAAGGCATGGAAACATCGTCACTTGGTTCATTTCATTTTTAAAAATGACCAGACTGCTCAGAGGTTAAAAATATCATAATTTGCAATAGTTTTATTTTATGTTAAATTTTATTTTATATTAAAATGAGGCCCTTGCCCATTATTAACGCATGTTCAGTGGTTATCAGGCTTTTGTTTTTAGAGCCATTCGCCAAAAGGACTTTAGATTCAGCTGTTTTTGTTCCTAAACATTCACATTCTGTTTTGAGAGTGATGTTATAAACTGAGAAGAAGAGTCTGTCGGTGGACAAAGTGGAGTGAATTGCTTTTATGTCCTAGCAGTTTTATTTGACCCATGTGACACTAATATGGGAATAATCTATTTTTGTCTTTATTTGGAGACTTGTGCTTGGAATACATACATTTCTACACTGAATACACAGACTGTAAAATCTATCGTGATTTAAAACTTAATCGTCTGACAGCTATTTCCTTTAAGCTTAGGATACACTGGGTTATCATTGAAAGGCTCTTAGCCTGTAATGTGAATGCGCTTTCTGGTGAACTTGGCCCCTTTATGTGCTGGCAGAGGCTCTGAGTGCCAAAGGATGCCATCCTGAGCTGACGCTCTGCATTAACGTTGGCAGGAGAGCCGGGAGAAACAGTGACTTTTCACCACGTTCGGTGTCTGGCACCCGAGCAAACAATAACCACGGTGTAAAAGGAAGAGCGCAGTCTGGCCTCTTAATTAACTCCTGTTTGGCAACAGGATGTGTTCCTGACAACTTTAATCCATCACTTATTAAGACCTTATTTTAAAGGGCCAACACGGACCAATCGCCATTAATTACAGACCCCTTTCATCCGCAATTTTCCTCAAAGATTCTTGGGGAAAAAATGTGGCTCAACAACTGATTTTTTCATCCCAATTAACATTCATAAAATATCCCAGTGTTTCTGTCTTCCTGCTCACAATGCTGAAGAGGACCTTGTTAATGTAATGAATGGTTTTTCACTGTTTATGCTTTGAGCTCTTGTCCAGTTTTTATTTTGCCATTCAGGGCATCTGCAATATTCTTTCAAATGAAAGACCACGGTTTCTGCCCCGTTCTGCTCACCATGGACGCGATTCCTTTTACACTTTTAATAATGACTAATGCATGAATAATAACTATTGCTGTTCATTAAGGTGCAAATTTGTTAAAGGTGATGATGTCAAACACATGCGGCAAACAATACATTTCTGCAAAACGATAAACCACAATTATGCTGTAATGACATAAAGGAGCCAATGAAAACATTTCTCCGTTGATATTGTTATAAACTACATATAAATATTTAAACCTTAATTTAATAGTGTACTGGGAATTACTAGGATTAATTGTTAAAAAAAGCTGAGGCTCTCAATTTTTTCCTCACTCCTGCTTCATCCTCTGCAGTTTTGAGGACTCATTTGTTATTTGATTATTCTTATTTCTATTATTTCATTTCGTCAGTGACTTGCTTGGAAGATACCATGGCGCTCGATACAGCGGGATGTCTGCTATAGGTAGCAATATCGATATCCCCCCTCTGCTTAGTTACTAGTGGACCAAACCAGCCCAGCTATCCGTGAGGGACGGCTGAAGGTTCGTCGTGCAAATGTTTAATGCAAGTAACACTGTATGAGAAATATCAAACTCTGATGTCTTTGTGTCGCTATAAATTTGATTCATTTAGGATGAATAGCACTTAGTTAAAAAGATTTTTTTTTATTTGAAATGATGACATTTGGGATGTCATTTGTACCTGAATATCCCAATATTGTAATACCATAATGGATTTTTAAATGGTTATTTTGTTTATGTTTATTTGAAATGGTTCAGCAGGGATTGTTTGTTCCTCAGTACTGGCATTTTAGCTTTTCAGAAATGGAAAATACGGACACTCTGTGTACTTTTATGCTTGCAATACAGATACAAAATAGGTTGTCAGAAAATTAAGCTGGACTAATAAGTATGGTAATAACTAGGAAAATATTCCCAAAACTGACTTTTTCCTCGCTTAAAATACATAATGCAAAATTGTTGTGCGTTTCTGTCACTTATGGACAATCGTTGTGCATCATTATTAGGCTCCACAAACTCCATTATAAATCCCCTGCGGCTGATAAACTCGCGGTGAGCAGAATCATAAGGAGAATTAATGATGTCAACATAAGCATCCAGCAGCTATTCCTGGGCTTCAGACAGAGGCTTTCGGGTCCTCAACCCGGCCTGCTTATGTAGCCATAAACAGTATCACCGCAAGGCACAGATATATGTTTAACCTCTTTATTAACCTTAATATATGCTTTGTTCAAATGGCATGAGCGAACAGCTACTAAAATGGGATTTGAAGGACGAGATAGGCCTCAAATATCTTCAATCACCCAAAAATGAGCCCAGGACTAGAACCTTTATGATCTTTATACGGAAACCGATGTGTTTGAGGCGTAAGGTCCTCTGCACTCGCGGGTCGCCTTCCCCGTACTCGGGTGGCAGGCCCCCCTGCCTGTCGTGTTTCCTTTGTGTCCACATTGTGTTTTATTGCCCGCGCTTACCACGGTGAGTGCGTCGCGTGTTGTCGTGGCGGCGGGGGACATCAGCGCTCTTCGACAGACTGCTTTGTGCATTGCTCTTTGATCTCCAGTCATGCAAAATACAAACAGAATATTATTGACTGAGTCACAGTCATTACGGCATCACACCAGAGGGTGTAAAAAGGAAATTGGAAAACAGGATGCAGCTCAACAATACATGCTGTAGCTGTAAGGCGGGAGAAACACAAAGGGGCCACCAGTCTCGCAGTGCTGCATTTTACATTTTTTACAGTAGATGGTTTATTTGCTCATCCCAGGCTGGGTGTCTTGCACTCTCTAGGCTGGATTGCAGAGTGAGTGTGACTCTGCACCTCCCCTCTGCTAGAGTCTGGATGGATGGGTGCATGATGGATGGATGGATGGACAGATGGAAGGGTGGATTTAAAATGTGACATTATAATTCTGTACCCAACTGCTCGTAACCTGCTTTAAGGTTCCTCCTGATCATGTGTGACAAGGTACTGCTGCACTATATCATAAACATCTGTCATGCTGATCTTTTGCTCCTGCATCCACGGAAACCCTCTGCTGCCTCGGGACTCTTTCCGGAAAGCTCCATGGGCCGAAGGGCCCTTATGCGTGCATGCTCTCTCTCTCTCTCTCTCTCTGGATCTGCCTGAGACCAGGAACACTTCAAGGTCATTTTCTGTCTTTTTAATTACACGGCAGACACCAGATCCGAGAGAGACAGTCTAAACTGCGATACGATCTCGGATGAAGAAATCTGTCTCGCTTATATGAAGCGAACAAAGGGGGAGTTTGAAAATAAGCGCGTTCTTCCAAAGATATTCCACCTTCAGTCAGAGAGTGAGATTTTAAAAGTAACCATGGCGACTGCAGTATAAAATATGTATGTCCTTTACAGCATGTCTGTGCATGGATATTTTTGTGTGTTTTTAGGTGATGTGCGTGGTGAAATCTCCTGTCGTGAGATAGCGGAGTATGCCTGGTGTGTGTGTTTGTTTTGCCAGTGTGAGCTCCTATGCGTGTATGGATGTGTGTGTGTCTGTATTTCTTAATAGACTCTGACATTCCTGGAAAACGGAACACTTTAATTCAATGAGGGAACCAGAGTGCAAAGCCTCACTAAAACTGGGGCATAAAATTCACTGCTGGGTAGTGGCCAGCTGTTGAAGAAAGGACAAAATCTATGGTCGACGTTCTCCAGGACTGAGAAGGCTAGCATCATTCACCGGGCCCATATTTTCACTGTAAAAAGCATCAGGATTCCATGCACAGACTGTCATAAAGGCCCATTAAGCTCCTTCGCAGACCTACTCACCTCCGGCTGCTGCCTAATCCAATCTGCCACACTTCCCCCTCCGCCAAAAGTTTGCGAAAATATCGAATGGTGGTATTTCCGAAGAATACATTCTGCGTATTTGCATGGGTGGATCTGCGGGGTGGCGAGGGCTGGGAAGTGATAGTAAATACTGTACTAATATCCTTGTAGATACGTGGCCATCCCTGTCGTCATACCTCATGAAAATAAAAAAAACAAAATACAGATATTAAATGCATAGAAGAGACTGGGTGCAGAGTGGCCACAGCCACTAAATACAACTGCCCCCTGATGACCACTCTATTCAAAATTATCTGCAGACACCACTGCATGTGTGCCCGCCCCCGGGTCACACCAGCCTAAAACTCAGGCATGGGGATTGGGTGAGGCTAGACTGAATGGCGGACTTGACGCTTATTTCAGAGGGGTGTCGTTAGCGTGGGATGCATTGGGAGGGGTTGAGGGGGCACAGGCTGATTTGGTGTTGTGGCACACGCTGAAGCGATCAGCCAATCAGCTGGCCGCTGCAATCACGGTGGGGGGGTACTGCCACTTCCCAGGTCATATACTGTAAGGACGTGTGGTGGGACGGCCGTGACACATACCGCACACTTATAAATGTGGAGATATTATACCTACTGTTGAAGGTGCTGCGTGTTTAGCGGTTTGGTATATCGCTGTGTTGGTGCTGTCTGGGTAGCTTAATCAAAAGTAGCGATGTAATTAATATTTTGAGTATTTTAAAAAAAATAAACCCTTTGTGGTAAATGCTGCAGAATTGCTCAAAATTCCTTTTCTTTCTCCGTAAATCTAGGTTCTGCCAAAGAAATTTGCATATGGAAAGTGGGACAGAATACCGTAGTTTCACATTGTTGCATCAATCTCAGCACTGCTCTTCACTAAGGTCACCCTTTGACACGCGTCTAAATGGCCTTAAACTGCATCCGTCGGCCAGCTTTTGAAAATCAGCAAAAGCCTAAAATCTGCCTTTTTTTTAGATCACTTGCAACAAACGCCTTTCATTTGTATCGTGTCACAGTTACATAAAAAGCCAAAAGACAAGCATGTGTAATTGCTGTTGATTTGTGCCATTTTTACTTTATGTTCTTTAAATACAGTTACGCACCATTGTCTCCCTCCGTCTTAGATCCTCACAGCTTTTTCGCTGAATGGATCTCCTATTTTAAAACGTGCGCTGTTTTTACATTTATGTTAAAAACACTGACTCTGCAGGATCTGAATGTGCTTCCTATCAGTTTGTTCAGTTTTACACTGAAAAAAGTGGAATTCCTTTTGACCCCGACCAAAATAAATGGTTAGAAGATGAATGGATGGACAGAAAAAGGGAAATAAAAATTTAAATTAAACAATTGTCAAAAATTGGCAAAAATTCATTTTTAATACTGTACCGTATGAAGTAAACTATTTAAAGCAGATTAAGCTCCTGTGTACATAAAGGTTCACTTAAGCACATCACTGAGGCTCAGCAGAAACATCTCTGAGGGTTTCCTCTCTGGATCTTTCCTGCATTATTTATGTCCCAGAACCTTGGATGTTAGCAGTACGGTAAGTGCTCAGAGTGTCCACTTGTGCCTGCGTGTGCGGCGTTTACTGCGTCACACGGGCATAAAGTTAACCATCCTGCTGAGGCGTCACCATTTCAGGTGTTCGGATGCGACGTAAGGACGCTGTGTTTGCTGGACAGGGCGAGGTAGCTACCTCCACCCAGGACTCCATCACTGTCCTTAAAGAAGAGGCAGTCTCCACATGGGGCTGTCTCCCGTAAAGGCAGGCGTTTCGGTTTCTCATCATTATTATAATAATGTGGGGGAGGCGGCGGGGGGGCGACTATAAGAAGGGCTGAGAGGAGCGCGCTGCTCAGAACTAAGGAGACAGGGCTGAGGGAGCGACCTCGCCTGGCCCATCTTCGGGGCCATGCCCAGCCATCCCCGATACCACCGGCTGTTCGGAATCGCCTCGCGGCCTGAGGGATACCTGGCGGGATTTCTCACCCCTGGCTTTTGGGTTTCTGGGTGCCTTTAGCAGTCGGTTTGGGTGGCAGCTGTGGGACTGGATCCCCGAGGAAACGGCAGCAGGAGAAATAAAATGATTTGGGAGATCGTACATGATCGTTCTTGTCTGATCAGCACGTCGGAAATTTGGAGGTTAGCAAAGTTTATTGAATGACATGAATTTTTCTGCGGTATTAATAAATGTCCTGATCTGGGTCTGTCGCTTGTTGCCGTAATTCTCTCGCGGGCCTCTGCACCTTCAGCGTTCCCTGCAGATGGCATTTATGCATCAGGGCTAGCATTACTGCTGCTTTGGTTCCGGAGGGAAATCCGGGGTGTCGGAAATCGTCGTGCAGTTTATGGGATTAAGGTATTAATGGGTCAGGCAGCTTTGGGTCTGAAGGGTCGGGGGGTCTGACAGAAAGGACGCTGCATGTAAATAGTGATCATGGGCACCCATGGCGGGGGGGGGCTGGGCCCTAACCGCCAGGAGAGCAGGCTATTATCCCTAGAACGTACTGCCCCTCTTTGTTTCAGCCTCTCTCCATTTGTGCCCAACCAAGCACATTGTCTCTGTAATCTATAGTTTTCTTTTCTCTGAAGGAAAAAGATACACACTTTACCCCTCCTTCCCCACACACCCCCAGTTAAATCTGTAAAGTGTTGCAAACGAGATCAGCAGCGCTAGAGAACACGATTGTCTCATTCTGCTACTGTTTTTCTCCCAGCTGGGGCGGCTCTTTAGCGAAGTCAGTGCCCTCTGTGTTTTACGCGTTTTCTGATTTGATAGGCCCCCCTTCCCGCCCCCCACTTAATTCATTAGCGAATCGATTAATGTGATCTGTATCCACGGAGACCTGCTCCGCAAGCTTTCCCCCAAAGGTTTGCTGTGCCGTCCGATGTCTTGCGTCGTTTTTTTTTTTTGTGTTATTTTCTCTTTTGTTCCTGCTTTGCTCCAGGGAAACGTCACACATGGAAGGATGCAGATCCCGGCCTTGCCGGAGGCAAGAATATTCTGGAAAGGGACTGGAGTGAGCTGTGTCCGAGGTCACCCCTTTCACGACAGTGGGCCCCCGCACCTGGCCATGTACTCGCACGCTGTGGTCCCCCAGAGCCAAAACACTGTTACACCGTGTCTGCCTCCTAAGTAGGTTAGGGCTGAACCCTACCCCACAACAGGGTTTTAGGCTGGTGGGGCCCCTCCAGGGTACTGTGGGGATTTATATGACAACGCTGTGCAATCCCCCGTTTCACCACTAGGGCTACAGCCAGGAATAAGAGGTGTGAACTTGAAAATAAAGCTACAGTACAGACCTCAGGGGGGAAACAATCACAAAAAAATAAGAGTGTAGAGTGGAAAAGGAAGTGTGGGGGGGTGGAGACCAGTTAAATTTGATTTATCCAGTGTACGGACTTGGCAGGCCTCATAGGGACAGGCTTCATAGGGACCCTTCAGGAAGAAATACCAACTGACTTTATGTGCAGTCAGTGGTCAGTGGCGTCATCAGCCATGTGCCTGAAACAAAATCAATGCCTTTCATAGGGGGAGAGCAGGAGGGCACCCGCCCCCGCCACCCACGGGCCTCCATCGCGCAACGGGCCATAATGAGAAGAGGCATGGCTTTACAATGACTGGGAATCCAGTTTGGGTCATGCATGACCGGGTCAGCTGGGTCCACATTTGGGGTCCTAGTGAACGCAGATGCAGCAAGAACAACAGGACACACTACCTCAGAGCCACGTTTGCAGTGCTTATGAACACACACACACACCTGGATAGAAAAGAATGCTGTATTCGGATCGGGTCTGCGGACAGATGCTACCTTAATTGCTTGAAATATGACCACTATACTGGACTCAGCCTGTCTCTATATGAGAGGTTATGCTTTTTATTACTACAGATTTGCTGACCTAACCGGAGTGACAAATTATCAGGACACTGGAGGCAGGCTGAACCAGGCCAAATCAGAGGCCAGTTATTATTTGTAAAGATGCTGGTGGAATTTAGGTATAGCAACTATAAATGCTGATAAAACAATTCTGTGCACTAGTATTGATTAATATTGATTGTTTAATATGATAAAGACTCCATAAGCATCTTGTGTTATTAATCTCGCTGTTATTAGCTGTCACTACGCCCCACTGTTACCACGACCCACTGTCACTACGGCCCACTGTCACCACGACCCACTGTCACCATGACCCGCACTAGGAAGAGTAGTTAGAAGATGTGGCAGATGGTTGTTATTCGCTATGAACTTTGCATGGATATAAAAATTAGATATATAAACAGGTTGTTTTTTTTTAAAAAAAGTCATTTCTCAAAATAATTTGTATAATTAGTCAAAGGAAAAAATATGGGCAAGCCTGCAGGAGATTTCCATGAGCACAGCACTAGATTCTGCCCTGTTGGTCCTCAGATTGAGTCATTTTTGGCTTGTACTGCTTCTCAGGTTCCGTGGAGGGCTAACAGCAGAGCTCCTGATCGCCAATTAGAACCAGCTGGGATGGATGACTGAGAGACAGGAGGTGAAGTGCAAGGGATGCGTGTTTTTGGTGGCCCTGGGAGAAGCCGCTGTCTGATTGGTCAGCACTATATCTGTATTAATTGACGTGTCTTTGTCTATCCTGCCTTTATTTTGTTTTCGTTTCCTACTCTTGGTCCTCTGACCACTTTCACCCCAAAAGCATACACAATATCATGGCAGAGCCATCAGCATCCTGAGACTTCTGCTTTCCTTTCCTTACATCATCAGATCCCTTTCTCCTTGTTTTCTTATTAATTCTAAGTATGAAAAAATTCAAATATAGATACTAATGGCGTGCCTCTTTTCATGACCTCAAGGGGGCGCTTTGTGATACCTGGTGATTTTTTTCCCCCCCATGTTCTGAAAGCAGCATGAATAAGACCTAAAAAAAAAACAAAAAGCCCCACTGCATGGCATACGTTCCTCAATGGCTCTGTCTTGCCACCTCAACAGGTACCTTCTAATTGACTCCTCAGAAAGGTGCAGCGATCTCTTATCCCCGTAATGAGATTAATTGGGTAATTAGGACCGGAGGCGGAGGGAAAGCTAAAGCCTCTGCGGCCTTGTAGGACAGGAGACGTCCATCCCTGGTGCCGTCTCACCGGCACATGAAATATAATTAAGTTCTCACCGCTGGACCCCTAGGCACAGAGGGAGAACCCGGCTGACAGGTAGGTGTCGATAAAGGAACAAGACTGATCCGGCACCTCTGCGCCAAGCGGGAGCACCGCCTCTAAATCAGGACAAGACACTAGGGTGGATCAAAGGAACTCGGACCGTCGAAGTCATATAGGTGTTTGATTGCTCCTGCGGCGGGCGTGAGGGCTATTAATTTAAACCGATGTGACTCGGGGGTCCGGAGGAGGACGTGGCCAGCCGTGGTCAGGCCAGGCCTATAAGGGCCGTGGGGCCCCGTGAGAGTAGTTCTGGGAGCCTTAACGCTCGCAGGCCAGTAAAAGGACACGTGAGCATCACTATGAATGTGAACACACACCGGCACAATGGCAAAATCAATGGCTCTTTATGGAGCATCAATCTTGGGCACGCGATGACCTGCCCATCTCCAGCCTTCTTGAGCCCCAGCAGCCCCACATGGTGCCGGCCAATAAAAACCACGATGCCCTTTCTGCTTGTTTGCTTGGATCGGAGTGTCGACGGCAGTTCTGGAGCATGTTAGTCGTGCGAAGGAAAGAATGGGAAATCAGGAGAGGAACCCACGAAACGCCATGAGCCTGATGGAGCTGTGCGCCATATGTACACAGGGATCTCACCGCATGTCGTTAACATGCACAAATGGATTGGATGTACAAGCGAACAAGCAAAGAAGGCAGAATTAAGACGCTGGCAGGAATCCTGCAAATATATCGATCGTTTGGCAAGAGACACGAACCGCTCTTTCCCGCCAGTCACGCTCCTGTGTGGAAAACACGGCCAGTTTTTGAGGAATGCAGCTTGGGGGGTGGGGGTTGAGGGATAATTGCTTTTTGATTACAGCACGATGATAATGTGCTTGGCAGCAGTGGCATTGCGGAACGGGCCGCGGGATTTGCCACTTCAGGTCCAGCCTACTTCATCTCCTTAATTAAAACGGACCCTCGGAGCGTCCACTAGACAGGGCTGGGGGAGGGGGGGATGGCAAAAACAAAGGCCGGATGGTAGGGGGACAGGGGGCTCAGGACTGAGGGGTGAGGTGGGCAGGGGCATGGAGAAAAGAAGACAACTACCTCCACGGCTCTCGCTGTCAGCCGGCTTCACCTGGATGGGACGAGTCATCTGGGGGAACAAGAGAGAGAGCGAGAGGTTAGTGTTGGTGTGGGGAAACCGCCACTGACACGACAATGTAAACAAGCCGGGGGTGTCAAGCACCTCCCCCACAAACATGGCCACCAGCAGCGCCGCCTGCTCCACCGCACCTCCGGTGAGGCCTATCGGGTTATCTCCCAAGTACACAAAAATATCAGGAATGATTGGCTCACAGTTCGAACTGAGATGATGGATGTAGTCGCTGTCACTCAGGGCATGTACGCTTGTGGCCACTGCACGACCATCTTCATGACCAGAAGAATGGAACACCACAATAGTAAAACTCAATCCGGCCACAGGAGCCAGGGAATCAACAGGGCCCCATTGATCCCGGCCTTTCTGCGGCGGAGGGCACGGCCCAGGAGGGATTCTGCGGTCATGCAGCTCATGCCAATCCACTAGCCTCCGATAAGGATGGTGCCCCTGGATTAGAGCTTCCACTCATTGCGGCCCTGTGTCGTTCTGCAGTGTTCGTATCACTAGACGCTACTGCTGTTCGGCCTGAACGGGCACCCATTGGTGTTTTCTGCCCCACAAAGGTTTTTTCCCCCAATATTACATGTCATGTATTAAGGATCATCTTTGCAGGAGTCAAGAAGTACTGGTTAAATACGGCAGTACCGGGGATAACCAGCCCTGTGGAAGGAGACTTTAAAAAGGCTCTTTAAGGATTAACTGGGGTGGCTTTTAAAAGTTTCAGATGAGATTTGGTTTAATTATGTTTTTCAAACAAGGGGGAACTAAAGATTATGGGAAAGCTAACCATAAATATTTTTATTTTGCCATAACCCCCCATACCCCCCCCCACTGGGAACCTTGCACCTATCCAAAACAAATTGCTTTAATAACAACACAGCAGGCAGTTTCTTAATGCAAAAAAAAAGCCCAGATCTGTGTCGATTTGTGACAAGATTACCGAAATATGCAAAGCAATTTCGTATCCTTCAAGGCCCCGTTAGCCATCTGTAACCAGGAAATAAGCACATTTTATAGCTGCAAAACATGGGTCCCTCACGATTTCCAAGGCAACCTCCGAAAAATGTTTGAAAGAATCCAAGACTAACATTTTTCCCCCTTACTCACATTTTTTTTTTCTATGTATTTTTTTTTATTGTTCAATTCCAGAGGAGATCTAAAAAGGTCAGATTTAAAGACAGGGCAGGCCCATAAAAGCATGACTTGTTCAAGGAGAGACACCATAATGGGATTTTAAAACGTCTTAATAACATGCTGATATATGGGGGAGCCGACCAGGCCAGATTCATTAAGTGCTAAACGTATCCATTTTCACCTTGAGGAACTAAATAACCTTCCTCTCTGGAATTATTCCATAAATTTGCTCGTCGTAAATAATAACTAGCCACGGATAAGTCTCGTGAAGGAGAGAGGTGATGTTGTGCATTTGAAGGTTAAGGTTCAGACCCCTGTATCACACTTTGCTTTCTCTTTGACCCGAAGTTCATACACTTCGCTGGTGGCAGTTTGGGGGGGGCTGCAGTGTGTGGATAGAATTTCTCCAATCAGAGCGAAGTGACTTTATCTTCAAGATACCGGCCTACCAAAAAAGATGCCGAGTATTGGTCGGAGGACTGGGGTGGGGGGGGGGGTTCTAGTTGTGAGGGTGTGGGGAGGTGAGTTCTACAGAAAATTAGTTCTGCAGAAGTTCACATTTGAATTACTTAAAAATTTGAAACACCATTCTATTACCACATATTTTGCAACAGAAAAAGACACATTTCCAAAAATACAAAAGGGACCGTTGCAATAGAGTGCAACACGCAGTTTCCACTTAAAATATGCTGAAATTCTGATCAAATTTATAATTTAGATTTCTCTGCGAAAACTGCAATATGCTGGTTCCTGTCTTCAACGCTGTGGTGAATAAAGGGTATTAAAACCAAAGAAAGCTGGTCGAATATTATTTCTATGCCTATCCCTGCTCATTCTCTATCGACGCCTTTCAAATCAGAATTCTCCCCCCCTTTCTTCCGTAACTAATGCACACGTCACACCCGCCGCCAAGACAAAGGAGCCTGTCGCCGAATGCGTGCCGTCGTCCCGGAGAGCTTTCTGTTTACATCCTTGCCATGACGATGCCCCTGATTTCCCTTTATCCCCTACATTCCTGTTTGTTTCAGCCCCCGGTCCTTTCCTGCCCATAGAGGAAGGGGTTAATTTGGCTCTAATTGGTATGTTTTCAGGATTTACCCCAACCCCCCCCCCACTCGAATCAGCAGGGGAGATGGAGCGAGAGAGGGAGAGAGAGCCGCAGCCTGCGAGTGACAGATAAGATTTCAGCGGAGTTAAGTGGAGTTTCCAAAGGCTCAGCCCACCCCGCAATACACGGCGTGTTGCTGTTCGCATTCGTACATGCGCTGACAGTTTTAGGCGTGAATGCGGTCACCGGGCCGCGCATGGCCCCTATTCAGCGATTCAGCAGAATGCTTCATTTAAGCCGCCGATGCCACTCTCACACCCCTTCTCGTCGTCTCGGCGAGCAGAACGGATCCGCACGCCCTGTAACGGGGATACACCTGTCAGCAGCAGCGCCGCCGCACGCGAGACCGCACACGCCATCGATTCCTCTCTGCCACAACGTCATACTTCGGCCATGACTTCCCGGCATCATTTTCACCCGGTCGCTTTCCTGAGCCCCCCAGGGCTCGAATCATTCACCTTCCTGTGTCATCAGTTGACTGTCTAAGGGACAGGGGCGGGGCTGAGAACAGGGTTTGCTATTGATGCTTCATTTTATTATTACATAGCTGCTCCCAATTCTTGGTGACAACAGAGCAGAGGTATTCCAACTGTGAAGCGCCCCCCCCCCTCCCGGTGGGGCATGAAAGAATTGCAAGGAGGTGCAGGTAAAGGAAAAACAACAGAAAACTCTATGTTGGGGGGGGGGGGTTTGAGATGGAGGCAGACATATTTCAAAACAGCGACCTTTCGAAATTTGAATGGGAAGAAATTATATGTCTGTATACATTATATGATAGTAGCAAATTCTAACTAAATACTACCTAAAACTAAAGTTTATTTGGTGTCAGTGTATGCGTGGGGGCAGGGACGGATTACGGACCGGGCCAGCGGGGCCGCTGCCCAGGGACCCTTGGGGTGCAGGGGGCCCGTGGGGCCCCT
>JAODKF010000038.1:5889651-5907378 GCA_026779585.1 Mormyrus proboscirostris | reverse complement strand
ACCAAAGGAGATTTTTAACTGTACAGTCTATAAAAGTTTTCGCCAGTTGGACTTGACTGAAACTGGACATGAGAACAGGCATGGAGGAGGTGAGTTTGGAGATGCCAGAGCAGTAATGAGGCAGCAGTAAAGATGAGACGGGCATTGTGCTGTACTTTAGGGTAGTTCATCTTTAAAATGAACAGTCCCTCCTGGGCCAGCTGGTTAATGCCGTTTATTAATAGAAAGACACGGCGTGCAGTTCGGGCCGGGGCCCTCAGAGACTGCTTTATTAAGGGGCACGAGCAGAACACGGCGAGAGGAGAATAAGCAGCCTAACTATCGATTGTCAGAAAAGAGGCGGCAGGCGGAGGGGCTCCCCTGACAGCAATAAAAATGTTTTGATTGGCTAGAGGTGGTGATTAAGGTGGAATTAAGGATGTTATGCCGGGGTCATTACAGCAGGCCCTCACTTCCCTCCCCCTCGGTAGGGGGAGTTAGCCAGGGCCGCAGCAGCCAGGTCAGGGGCTTCTTACAGTGAGCTAACCCATGGCATGGGGATAAGGCTCCAGAGTCCGGATAGAGAGTCCGGAACGTTCCAGGAAGTTGGCTCAGGCTGCTCTCGCCAAGCTACTTGCGCTCAGCTGGGCCTGCCCTGGGTCAAGCTGCCTCCCAGAGGGAATTCTAGGGGAGATGGTTCACGATCGCTCGACGCCGGGCCAATGGGGGGGGGACACAATGAGGAAACGCTTCCTCGCCTGAGTTCGGAAACAACGCCGTGGCAACAGCAGCGATATCAGAGGGTGGGGGGGATACAGACCTTTTATTAGAGCATAAACGGAGCAGACGGACATTTACGGCACAGTAAAACAAACATTACTGACATTTAAATGTTGAGTGCTCACCCGCGGACTCAGAGAAGCCCGGCGTTTATCTTAGGTCTGGCAGAGACGAACCCCCATTAGTCACTAGCACGGGGGGGGGGTTGCAGGCTCTAGCAAACAGCAACACCGAACCTTGCTCACTTCATTATTTATCTGTAAAATCACACAGCCTGCCCCCCCATCCTATGTCCCCCCAGCTCCACCCGCAGGCCTCAGCTTCCTCCTCCTTGTCATCCTCCCCCTCTTCCCCCAGCCGCGCCTGAAGGCAGGTTCCCATGATGCCTCTGTTCGGAGACGTGGCGTCAGCGCCACTCAGTGATTCCGGGAGACAGATTACACTACGGGACCGAGCTCCGCGCCGACGGACTCCCCAGCCACCCCGACCAGGAAGAGAGATGGGCCCTGCGACTTCCCCTCAAAACGACTCCCCACCAAGATGGTACGCCCCATCCAAGAGCGCCCACTGGGAGACAGCGGGACGGGCAGAGTGCACGAAGCACCAACCGGCGCGTCCGTCCTGGAAGTCATCAGCCAGCCAGGAAAAGGGGGGTAGCTTTTCATCCATGGCTCTGCGGGAGAGCACGGCCACAAGCACAGTGCAGCCTGACGCCTACCTTCCTCACACACTGCTGTCCTGGTCTGGGCCTCACAAGAGGCAAATCGAGGCACCAAACAGCTATGCCCCACTAAAAATGGGTGTGTGTCTGTGACATAATGCCCCACACTCCTTTATTGCGAACATGGTCAGTCCCTGAACTGCCGGGGAGGTGTGCCTCTGTCCGTGACGGCGCAAGGGTCCTGGGGGGGCTCCTCTGATGGACGGCTATCTTTAAGTGGGACGATTAACTGACAGCATTTTGCTCTCCTTCCCGCCGGCCTACCTGCCACCCACGTGTCGCGTGTACATGGAACAGCCACCGTCACGTTCTACCGCCTCTGGGCCTCCGGAGTGCCCCAAATAGGGGGGGGTGGATGAGGAAGTGACAGCAGGCAAAACGCGGATCTGGCCGCGACAAAGCTCTCTGCCCACAGCTGCCCCCTCCCCCAGGGGCTTTCATGCAGAAGCTGACAACAGCAGCTGCATGCGCACACACAGCAGAGAGTTTATCTAGCGGCTACAAGGGTCATAACCCCTCAAGCACCCCCACCTACACAGAAAATAAGCAGTTCTGGCTTGGAACAGCGGACGCCATCCCACCTTTGAGAATGCCCAGTTCACAAAACCAAAAATCTGCGTGCATGTCAAAAGGGAAAAGTATCAGTGCTTATCGCAGAAAGCTAAGAGCGGCCTGGTTTGCTAAGCATCTTCTCGTGATGATTTCACTCTGCTCTTTTGTGAGTCCCTGCTTGGGGGTGGGGGGTTACGTTTCCAGTACACACACCGCTCCTCTCGCACTTCAATCAAAAACGACTCTACCTCCCCTTCACACAAAGCACTATCGCTCTGGTGATAATTTGACCTCTACTTTAATCAGCTCCAGTTTAATTGCACCAGTCACAATCTCCATTTCAATTTTTCATCTCTCGGACAATACAGGATATGGGAGGGAGAGTCTTGCGGCTCTAGGACTGCACTCCTCAATAATAAAGAAAACTGAAATAGTAAAGAGGAGACAACCGCAGGGCAATTTTAATGCATGCATCATTTTAATAAGGCATATTCAAGGACGGCCCTTCTTTACCTTTCAGAGGCGTCTTTCAATATGCCTGAACGCCAGTCTTAAAAATTAGATTCGGTAAGTTAAATGTAATACGAAAATTATTTATTTGTTTATTTATCTGATTGTTTTTTACATGAACAGTAGCTGTCCTGTGTGCTAGACACATTACGTTCACCCCGATATGCACGGTACATTAATAACACGTTATGAACAGAGCAACGTTATTAAAATGACGTAGCAAACAAAGGCAATATGATTCCGTAACCATGATGGAAATGACATAAGGCTGACTGCCTAAACCCAACCATCAGTCAGAAGAATGTACTGATAAGGCCAGTTATTAATCCTATTAAAACCATTATTAATACCAGTGTAGGGCGAGTGAGGGCGGTACGGCTGTAATTTATGATTTCTCCTGAATGCCCGAGTTTACGCGCAGCATAATTAGAAGTATGGATGTTTTGCGTGTGCTGTAATGCATGTGTCATGTAAGCGGAATTAGGGCCTCAATGATTCATGGGCGGTTAAAATTTTCATAGGAACACAAGCCGGTGGTGGGAAGCATTTATTATATATTAAAGATCAGGATGGGGGAGCGGGACAGGAGTGAGGCAGGGTCTGGGGATATCCAATTCCACATGAAAATGAGAAAATGAATCAGCGAGTGACAGCAAAGTACGGCAACGGCAGGAATGAAGATGCAGGGAAGTGGCGGTGGAGGCAGAATTTTGGCCTGGAGAAGAGAATCCCAACGTTGATGCATGGCGGGGTCTAAACCGACCCGCCAGCAGGGAGACGATGGATCCGCAGGTAGCCAACGGGCTCCGCACGAGCAACGGGGGCCAGCTGACAGATTCCCGCAATCTCACGCACACCTGCGCTCCAGCGCCCCGCCCGCACTCAGCCCCGCGTGCGGTCGCCACGATAAAAGCGGACAGAAGGATCAATTTAGATGATCTATGAAATATATTAATAATGACATTTATGAATATTTTATGGAACGCAGGAAATGTCATCATAAATTTTTATACAGCGAAATGACGCAGGAATATAAAACAAACAGCATTAAAATTGAACCTGGCACCCATGTCAAATGAGTGCTTCCCTTGGGGGGGTGGAAAAAGAAGAGAAGGAAGAAGATCTTAGCGGAAAAAAAAAGATCCACCAGTTTTTCTCACAGCAGTCTCTCTGCTCTCCACCAGTGGCTTGCGAGAGCACAACGCTGTCAAAGCCGGCGGTGTGGGTTCGAGGCAGTAGGCTTTCACGATGCGAGCCCTCCTCATTCACTCCCTGCGTGCCGGTGTGTCACTAGGCCCGCAAGCCGCGTAGCCGTCTTAGCGTCTGCTAATAAGCATTAGCATGCATCTCCTCCCATCCCTGACCTGCACGTGGCCCTATACTGGACAACAACGTTACATGTTATCTCCGTGTGCTGATTTCTGTTGTCAGAAACTTGTGGCTCTCCGGAAGCTGCTGCCCTGTACTTGATCTATTCCTGTAAAGCCGCCGAACATCTCCGCTCTCAGGTGAATTCGAGTCACGGCACACGGGAGTTTTGAAATGTCGACCCAGTCTTGGACAGATGGTCTGCAGAACTGGGTTCTCGAGTTCTGTCTCACACTAGGACATCGCTGGGACTCCTACAGATCGCTGTATATTAGACAGTACATACATTTTGGTCGGCTGCTGTTAGCTGGTTCTTTGGTGCCGGAAGCTTCTAGAAAGCCCTCGCAGATTTCTTTGGTGATTCACCCAATAATCAGTTCACCTGACAGTGACCAGTCACGTCCTTGTCAGGTTATCCATTATTTGATATTAACTCCTGGAGACCGTATAGATGACATTTCTCCGGAATGTTCTGCTTTCTGTTTGTGGGGGGGGGGGGGTAAGGCTTCTTGATGCCTGGTTATAGAGATCTGATTATTTTCGTACCTGTTATGCGGAGGAGCACCTGATACTGGTCAACATTTCACACCTGCATGTCAGAGTGTCACAGACATCATGTGACACCTGTCAGGGGGAGCACAAATGGCCAACACCCCCTCCCCCACCCAAAGGCACAGATTTAATCAGCCACACAGTGAGGCTTTCGGACACAGGGTGGAAGGGGGGGGGGTTGTCTTCACAGCACATGGCGTTAAAGCAGCCAGCGCGAGAAGCCGGGCTGGGAACATGGGCAGTCGAGGGGGGGGGGGGTTGTGTCCCAAACAGCACCTGTTGCCGCCGCGTGCATCCGAGCTTTGGGTGATTACAGTGATTTTCCGTAATTATGGAATCTCGTGAAAGAGTGGGGTGGGGGGTCCACAATCTCCCCCCTCGGTAGCTCGCCGCACCAAAACTGGCCCCCAACCTGCCGCTGCCGCCGCCGCCGCATCAAAGGGGTGCGGGCGCATGCCCGTAATTAAATCCCGGTTGCCATGGCGACGCCCAGTCGCACGATCCAGTGGCTGACAGAGGAACGCCACCTGATTTGTCCTCTTATTACCTCGGGGAGGGAATATCAGAGACACAGAATGACAATAAGAAGCACCGGGGGCTTTTGATGCAGGGCGACAGTGCTTCCCCCCCCCCAACATGTTATAGATCGGCTTTAATAAAAAGAGCTGCGCTGAATTGCTTCCTCCAGTTACTTAGCTGCTCTGTTTTGCTATCATTTTGCCCATTACAAATTATGTTGTTTAGAAAGGGATGAAATGGACTCCCTAGAGTGGGGGTGTAGGGAGAGCATGTAATGGCACACGGGAGCGTCGATCATCGGTGGCGGCCTTTTCATTAAGGCTAACAGCCAACTCCTTGCTGTTAGGGGATGTCAGGCCCCGCCCTCCACCCACACACGTCACGATCCGCACCGGTAGCTGGCCATCGGAGCCGCGTGCCAGGCGGAAAGGGCACATGTGACCTTCAGCGTGACCTTATTTACAGCCAGCTCTCAAGTCGAGTCCCTCAGGAAGCAGTTAAATATATCTTAGACTTCAGCCACCAATCAGGCTCCACAGCCTTCTGGAGGAAGCCAGTCGTGGATAATTTAAGCCTGTGGCGGAGTTTTTAATAAAGATGAAGCACACGGGGCTTTTTATAACGTCACTGTTTGGCCCTTGCTGCCAGGGGCCCTCCCATGTGGCCCCTCGGCACATAAGCCCCCTGTCCAGCCCTCCCCAGCCCCCAGAGGGCCATGCTGGAACACGAGCAGGGCCGGAAGGCCGGGACACTAATCGCTCAGCTCAGAAGATTTGCTCGGTTAAATGTATTAATATATGGAGCGAGTCTCCAGTCCGGCGACTCTGGGGCCCGAGCCTGACTGCAAAGGTACAGGAGCTCCAATATTATTGAAAAGCTGAATGCCCAGCAAAGATTGGCAGGCCAGGGGCTAGAGGGCGGGCTGAGGTCCCCGGCAGAGTAAACAACGTGGTGGGGGCAGGAGGATTGACCAATCAATAGCCTAATAGAATTAGCCCAGCTTTGAGAGGCTCCTGCCAATCATATTTACTGACGGCCATTTGCCACGGAGTCTCGCTCGATATTTAAAGCGTGGCAGCCATCCGAGGTCACATGCAGCCAAAAAGGAAATGGGGGAGTCTGCTCCATGAGCCACATGAGAGGCGTAGGCATGCAAAGCAGGTCCAGGGTCCCAGCAGGCAAAAGATCCGAATCTGAAGGAAAGGAATGCTGGGAAAAAGCAGGGCCATCCTCTCTTGTAGCACCGCCCATGGCCCCACATTCAGGTTGCCCAAACACCACGTGGACAGCGGGCTCCAGATAAAGGGCAATGCCTTTAAACCCGTTTACATCCGGAGACTGGCACCTAATGAGACGAGTTAAACGGCGCCACCCCCAGGGCTCGGGGGGGCGTATGCAGCACTCAGCAGGCTCTGCCCCGGGTGTCTGGAGGCGCCGGGGAAGAGGGCTGTGGGCGGTGGGCCAGAGCGCCACGGGGGAGTCACGCGCAGCGCGCGATTAAGGACACGGAACAGATGCCCACCTGCTCGGCCCGAACCCGGCTGCGCGAGGGTACCAAGGGTCACCCCGGGACACCTTAATACACCGCGCCCATCTGTTGCCTGGACGATGAAGGGCAAAGACATCCCAGTGCCAGAATGGCACAGAAAAAGAAAAAAAAAATCCCTCTCAGATTCGCACGCAGAACAAAAGCTAGGAGTAAAAGGATGAGACAAATATTTCCCCTATTGTCGCAGAGTTGCCCTGCCTACACACGCCCGTGTTTCAGCTGACAAACAGCTGCCTAATAGCGTGGTGAAGAACCGGCAAAGGGATTCAGTGAAAAGATTAAACGGCTGCTCACGCACTCACCCTTTGACGCTGCTTTTTAGTTTATCACACACGAGTTCTAAGCTGCGGAGTCAGGCCGACACAAAACGTATTTCGGTCCAAAATACACACGCAGGGTTTGTATGTAATTATGAAAAATACATTTAAAACTCCGTCAATCAAGCACCACTCCCTTATTCTTCCCTCTTCCTGTTGTAAATGACTATTATCACGACGGAGACTCTCTTTGTTCTAATTGCCTTGTAAATAAACTTGCTTGTCATTACTTTTCAAGCCAATTACACGGTGCCTAATGGCAGCGGTTAATTAGCAGTCACTCCTGTGGAAAAAAAGAGGGGGGGGGAGAAATGAATAGAGAAAAAAGGAAATGTTTATGGGGGGTTAGAGTCTCTCGGTAATTACACAGCCATCAGTTTTTTCCACGATCACAATTCAGCCCCCTCACAGTAACCCCACTTGTCCCACTCCCTCCCTTCCTGTGCACCCGCCCTTAACAATGGGCCACTCGGAGGAGATTGCCCCCACCCCCTTGCAAAATAACCCTCCATCATGCCCGGACCTCACCGCAGGAGAGCAGGAAAGGGGATCAGACGCCTTCAAAGGGAATCGTGCTTTGTTTCCCCTCCATTGTATGCCTCAGATAGTCGCTGTCTGTGTTTTTCACGCACACTTTGGTTCGACTTCACGAAAATCCAGTGCTTTCCAGTGTTTCCTCCACGTTGCCTGTACACAGCTGCTCTCTGGTCAAACCACCGTCAGAAACTAGCCTGCATTAGAGACCTTTTATTAAGCATCCATTTCTGAGGGGGAAAGTGGGAATATGGATTCAACAATGGTATGTTTTTTTTTTTATTTTATTTTTTTTAAAGATGCAGCTTAGAACACGTGAGAATGAACCTGCAAATATGAGCATGTGGGAATGAACATGCAAATATGGGCATGTGGGAATGAACATGCAAATATGGGCATGTGGGAATGAACATGCAAATATGAGCATGTGGGAATGAACATGCAAATATGGGCATGTGGGAATGAACATGCAAATATGATCATGTAAGAATAAACATGAAAATATGAATGTGCAAGAAGAAACCTGCGAGAATGAACATGCGAAAATAAAAATGTCAGAATCAATATCTGAGAAATGAACATGTGAAAATTAACATGGTAGAATTAACAAGTGACAATGAACCTACAAAAGCGAACATGTGTGAAAGAACATGTGAAAATGAACATGCAAGAATAAACATGTTAGAATGAACATGGACAGATGGTGCCTTTCTCAAGACTTCCTGTACCACTCACTCGGGCATCACAGTCCATTACAGTTGGGGGTAAGGCGCGCGCTTTATCTGGGCAGACATATCAGACATGGGGTGTGTGATTACAGCTGTGTTAAGGGCTGAGGGAGATCTGTAGCCTGTGAGATTAGAGCTTGGTTATTTACGAGGGGGTATATGGGTGGNNNNGGGGGGTATATGGGTGGGGTGGGGTGGGGTGGGCGGGTTTAATATAAGAAACCTGCCAGCATAATCGCAATGCCTTATCCACACCTGCATCAGGCTCATTTTGAGACAGTTTCTTTCTTATCTGCTGCCATTCTTTCCCTATCTGGCCCAATCAGACTCGCCTGGGTCTGGGGATTGGCAACGACACGTGAGGTACGAAACCGATAAGAGGGCAACTTGCAGAGTTTTTTTTTTATTTTATGACTTTTTCTTCTAATTTTAGATGGCCAGCTTGCCAGGCACGCTTATCTCCTAGCCATCAGCGGCCCATTGCGCCACGCAGGCATCTCAGGCCAGGCCCTGGGCGACTTAATGCCGCACGTGCGGAGGGCACCGGACAGCCCGCAGAGGGCGCCGGACAGCCCGCAGCCCCTGGTTTCCATCTCTGCCTCCCCCCCCCCCCCATTCATACATCTCTGGCAGGAAAGGGAACTCGGTGCCAGCATCACCCGTGACCAATCGATTGGGTAACTGCCAGACGGGACTTAGGCCGAGTGTGTTAGGAGGACAGCCTTAAGGCTCAGGGTCACACATTGCTATCCCTGCACCTAAACAGCATCACCCTAAACCTAACCCTAAGTTTGCTGCTTCCAGGTAAACTATCCATGGAAAAACAAGGCACCTCACCCTGACCGGTGACTGGCAAAGCGGGGATCCGGAAATGTCATGTCATCCAGTTATACCAAAAATCAGGGCATGATGTGTCTGTGTTTGGATACCTACATATTCCGCATACACCCCAAACACATCCACCCAGTCCTTCCTCCATATTCCTGATCCGCACACCCACTCAATTGTTCCGTCCACATCCCCTCCACATTCTCCTCAATACACCCACCCACTCTCTCCTCCCACACACCCACGCGCTCTTGTTCTATACCTCCTCCACATTCCTGTTCTTTACACCCACCCAATTGTTCCGTCCACACTCCCTCCACATTCCTGTTCTTTACACCCACTCAATTGTTCCGTCCACATCCCCTCCACATTCTCCTCAATACACCCACCCACTCTCTCCTCCCACACACCCACGCGCTCTTGTTCTATACCTCCTCCACATTCCTGTTCTTTACACCCACCCACTCGCTCTGTCCACACCCCCTCCACATTCCTGTTCTTTACACCCACTTGCTCCATCCACACCCCCTCCACATTCTTCTCCATACACCCACCCACTCTCTCCTCCCACACACCCACGTGCTCTTGTTCTATACTCCCTCCACGTTCCTACTTCGCACACTCACGCACTCGCTCTGTCCACACCCCCTTCACATCCCACTCTTCCTGCACAATCACCGTATCTGATTCTAAGCCCCCTAACCCTAAAAAATAGGACAACTTACATTTTAATTCCTGAAATCATGCAAAAGCTTCAAGCTGGATTATGGCAAAATGTTTCTTTATGATAAACCTTGAAGCAGGTAAAAACCCTTTAAACATCCTTGTTAATATGTGTGCACTATTAACAAATATCCTGTGTAAGAACCCTTGTACAATATCCAAATTTAATTTCACATATCCATAATTAATGACTAAGACAGAAAGGAATAAAAATCCTCCATTATGTGTCGTGATCCTTCTAGAGGTAGAATGACTTAAGTGTGTCACTGTGGCCAATTTGGGTGAATTGAGTAGTTTGCAGAAATTGCCCAACAGCAGGCTAAGAATGCGCCCCCTACCCAGCACCATCGGGGGGGGGGGAGAGGGGGGACAACAAGACCCCAAGAAGCCAGACCGGCTGCACACACATGGAAATTGCATCGCTGGCTGTTAGCGGGTAACCAAACAGTTCTCATCCAATCAGATGATCCGCATCGTGACAAATCGGATTCCTAACGTCCATTAAGTGCAATAATAGTGACATAGCCTCCCCCTCCATTTTGTCCTCATGGGGCAAGTCAGGTTTTAGTAAGCAGTAACATGTGGTGGGAACGTATGCTGTGGCCCGGTACTCTGTGATGTGGCCCGGTACTCTGTGATGTGGCCCGGTACTCTGTGATGTGGCGTGATCTGCGCAGGTATGACAGCTGCTCATTTTATCGCTGTGACAAACGGAGTCCAGCAGTAAAGAGCAAGTGAGCACATGCCTGCCGCCCTTTGAGGGAGCCATGAATATATAACCCATAATACACAGTCATCAGGGTCTTATTTAGACTTCAGGTCTTTTGCTAAATCACCTGGGAATAATGCCACATTACTTTTTTGGTTTGTTTGTTTATTTCTTTTTCACCAAGGACGATGTTAATGGGAAAAAACACACATTGTGACAGGAGGCGAGTAAGCCAGTCATCAATCACCTTTTATTTCAAGAGCTCAGTCTTCGAAGTCTCCTCCCAGTTTCGAATCTCCCACAGTGGGCTGCTGCCCCCCAGCCAATCAGTAAAGGCCAGTGAGTCCCTGCGATTTTGGAAGCGCCAGCCAAAGCCCCACGAAGGAGGGAAGATGTCGAGGCCACCTGTGTTGCCTAATTGTCCAGAAATGGCTTTAGGGTCTCATTCTGTATCATGTGAAAAGGCTACATGGTTTACCCTGGACACACATGGGAGGGTTCATAACAGAACAGCGGCCACAGCAAAACAGGAGCTGGTGTGTGTGTCCAGCATACAGAATCTGCGGGCTTCTTTTCTAACTATCAAATATCTATGTCGTGCAATAATACACGTACATCCATGCGTATTTATTTCAGAAGAGGCGTGGAGGGTGAGAAATACACGCCTACGAGTGTTTTTTTTTTCCCCACACCAGGCAGGAAGAGGGAGAACGAGCGTCTCTCTAAACTGGATGAGAGACGGAAAGTTGCCATGGCAACAGGTCCCTTTTATAAATCCATTGTCACGGAGTTATGTGCTGATTGTCGGCATCTATTCACGCGCTTCCCTGCACAGAACGCTGTCATCCGATCGATCTGTGCCGGTCTCATTCAATCATGTATACATGCACGGATCCGATCGCGCCGTCCGTGTTGGCAGGGTATGTCGCCACCATAGCAAAGCATCTCTTTTGAACGTGGGGCGGCAGGCAGGGGGTATTAGGCGAACTATGCTCAATCAGTGAAAATGGCAAAGTCTGCGTTTGACTTTTAAGCAAATCCCCTGATATTTGCATGGCTTCCACTCTCCGGATTCCCACGGCGATGTACCTCTCGCATGCACGCCGTGTCTGGGTTCCCTCGGCTAGGCCGTGTCTATAGCCATCACCCCCAATCTCCCAGTCCCTGGCCCCCAATTCACGGTAACGCACACGTCTTTGCCCGAGATGGATGCAGCATATATTGCGGCGTGGACAACGCCGCCGCCGTCGCTGCCTATCGCCACCTATCGCCACCTACTGCTGGAGCAGATGGCATCATTACCCTGCTGAGGCAGACTGATCATGTCGCACAAACTGCTGGAAACAACGGCGCCGCAAGTCTCCCCGGTACGGCTCCTTCCTACACCTGCTCTCCCCGCTATCCTCCTTCTCGGCGGGGCAGTAATTAGCAGGCAGGAACACAAAGGAACAGCCCCCCCCCCCCACGCAGCAGGAGTCACTTTTGCACACCAGGGAATCAGGGTCAGTGGGTGTCAACTGCCCCCCCATCGCCAGGCAACACTGAGAGGGGGGCAACCCCGGGGCAGAGGTCATCAGGTCCTGACCTTATTTACCGCCCTGGGATCTCCTCAAAACTAACCTGCCTCACTCACCCTAACCTTAAAATTAATCATGAGATTCCACACAGCCTAATGCTCCCCCAGCGCCTACTCACACAAAGAATCATCACTTCAGGACCAAAGTCCCACGACCCACCAGGAAAACCTCTCTGCCGCAATAAACGCCTTGTTTTACTGCGCTTTCAACGCAGACCTCATTTCCAACAGGAAACATTTAGGACCAAAACAAATTCCCCCCCCCCCCATCAATAAAACAGCACAACTGGAGGCGGCGGCTTCATTTACCAGAACATTCAAATAATAGCATGAAATAAAATGATTTTCAGACAAAATTAAACTGTAAATGTCAGATGTGCAAACTATCACATAATATAAAATGTGCTTCTCTTCCTTACTTATTTTTAAAGAATTATACACAACAGCACCTTTGTTAAATGTTCATTTTGAAAACTGGCTATGAAATAAATGTAGAACCATATATCACTGTCGATTTCCAAAAAGAACATGGTCCACACACTGTCTGTTTTCGCGTCCATATGTTGTTTTGTACATTGCCCATACATTGTACATTGGCCATAAGAATTTCATTAATTCCTCAAACTATGTGCGCATTTTAAAGCACATAAACACAGATTATGTTATAGGTGTAACAAAAGGAATTGAAACAGAATGTTTTTCAGTACTTAAAACAAATGTAAATATACACTTGGTTTGGGGTAATACAAAAAGTATTCATGAAATTGCGCTATGCAGCCTTGAATAGGCTGCCGAAAGAGGTGTAGGGTATACACATGTTATATATTTACTGGGTAAGTGGTTATGAAGATGGATAGATTCATGGATGGAGGGATGGGTGATTTTTATCAGAAAAGGTAATGAAGTTTGTGAAATGACATAAAACATATTTTTCTTCATTACAAGGTACAAACATTTCATTTTAAATCAGGGAAAAAAAATAATATAGGGGCTCTTTTCTGTGTTTTTCCCCCCATTATGTGACAATTGAGATGAATTAATTCTGCCTATGCAGAAAAGACTGAATGTTTTAAAGGTTTAAATTTGGATGGGGGAACAGCACCTCTGTCACACCTGAAAGGGAGCAGGAGAGTGAGAGAGAGAGAGAGTGAGAGAAAGACAAAGAGGCAGGCATTTAGAGAACAGAGGGGAGAAGAGACAAAAGATATGAGGAAAAGGCATTATAGATGAAGGACGAGAATCCGAAAGAAAATATCAGAAAGAGAGGAAGAAGAGACTTGGTAAAAAAGAGAGGAGCAGGTGCCTTCCTTCCTGCGAGGAGTGGATTGAGTGTTTCAGCTCATGCCTGCTTTGTCTGTAATGAGACTGCATGTGACTATAACAATATCCAGCCTCCTATTATGCAAAACGTCATGGAAACGGGGGAGCTGGTGATCACGCACTACGTATATATTCATTATTTACAAGCGCAGTCATACTTCACAGCCATTACGTCAAAGTACGGCCGCCGAGTAACCACGTGCCACGCTGGATCGCAGGCCTGAATGCGACGTGCAAAGCGGACGCCCACACATGCACACAAATACACACACACATACAACAAATCTGTGCTCATATCTTTGTGGGGGGGGACCATCCATTCATTTCTATGGGGAAAACCCACGCGCACACACACACGCACACACACGCACACACAGATGCATGCCATGTTTTATGTCGGTATTTCTGCCCAGCTAAGACACACTAGGCAGTTCACACATTTGTGGAAGCTGCTTATTCTATCATAGCACAAGCGGAGGATGGGATGTTCTGGCCCATTTACGGCACATTTTAATTTTATTATAATTTCGTAACAGGATCGAGCCTCGTGCCGTAATAATCTGTAACAATAATCGCTGTGCTTATCGCCAGTCTTGATGCGACGCTCGGAAAGTGTGCGGAGCCACAGAGATGGGCAGCCGGTTACATCGTTAAGTGCGGCTCCTTACTTACTTTTGGCCGTAAACCCCGCCTCTTTCTCGACTTTACCCTACAAATGTCCTCGTGCAAACTCACTCCCCCACTTCATCCACATCATTACCTACCCAACCTTCTTCTCCATCTTGCCCCACTTCTAACCCCGAAATAACAGCCCCCCCCCTTCACGCCACACATGCACCCCTGCCTCTGCCTCTTACATTTCCGTCAATCTTGTCATAATACACCCCCCTCCTACCCCTCGCTCCTTCACTCCCATTCTCTCACTCTCTCCTTCTCCCACGCAGGATTACACTCGCCCCCCCCTCCCCTAGGGCCCCCCAGGCACACTCCCTCCTTCACTACAATAACGGGAGACCTTACTCATCGCCAGCAGAGGCCCAGAGCACAGTTGCAGCTTATATAACTCTGTTAGCTTGAAGTATGTATGCCTAAACTGTCAGCTTGCTCGCTCGCCCGCTCCCTCTCTTCTCTCTTTGCCTGACTTCCTTCTGTCTGTGTTCAGCAGCATCAAAGGGGATGGTGGTTGGGGTATGAGCTGAGAAAGCCAGAATAAGGAAAATCTCAAAATCCTCTGAGGAGAGTCTCTCGCACTGGGATCGCAGAGCCCGGCCGGCCGGACGTCAACCCTCTGCGTCGACGGCCTCCATGCGCTAAAATCGAAGGGCCTCCGGTAGCCAATCACTGTGCAGCACATGTGGTCCAGACTGTACACAAGAAGATAAGGTTCAGGCCTTCACACCTGCCACGGGGACAATTATAATTATTATATACAATATTTGGCCAAAACTAAGCAAGCACCCCAATTAATCAGAGGAATTTGCTATTTTATCAACACCCACTGCTGACACAGATGTATAATTAAGCTGACAGTTATGCAACCTCCTGCAGCAAACATTCTCAGCAGAATGGCTGGTTGTTATACAGGAGAGGTCAGTGACTTTCCACTCAGCACCATCATAGGACTCCATCTTTCCAACAGGTCAGTTTGCCGCATTTCTGCCCTTCAAGAGCTGTGCTGGTCAACTGTAAGTGGCATAGGTTACGAAGGTCAAAATGTCTGCAAATGAGTCCGGTGAAGTTGTGCAGCGGTGGGTCACAGTGTCTCACAGAAAGGGAGCTGGGTCAGCCGGCACCGATACCCAACATGAATGACAGCAGATCCAGCAAAGTTCCGGCGTCTAATGGAAAGCTTTGACAGAAAAGTCACAATGGACTGACTAACTTCATATTAATTGCCTTCATAATAAGATGCTGGACAAGCTGGTGTCCATATAGTGATTCATCATCAGTACTATTATTAGTAACATCCATCAATCTTCTAAACACTTTTTCCGCTCAGGGGGGAGGGGAGCCTATGCCAGAATGCCACCCCACTGCAGGTAGATGCACACAAAGGGGAATTTAAAGACCCTGATTAGGCTAAATGCATGTCTCTGGGCTGCAGGAGGAAAGCAGGAGAAAAAGCCACAGAGGTGGGCGATGGTGGCCTGATGGTTCAGGATGAAACCTTGTAATTGGAAGATTGCGGGTTCGAATCCCCGACCAGCAAAGTACCACTGAGATACCCTGAGCAAAGTACCGCCCCCAAGCACAGCTCCTTGGGTGCTAAATTAGCTGCCCCCAGCTATGTCACATATGGGTTAAATGAAGAAGACACAGAGCTGTGGTGTGTCATCAGTGAAACTAATCACTTAGATGTAGAACCAAAGCAGTGATGTTGCTCAATGGGCCACCATACCACTCTCATTTTCAGTGTAAGGAACCAGAAATATTTCACGCCACGTCACTTGTCAAGGCCAAAGCGGCAGATTCTTATGCCTAGGCCCCGACCCTCTGCCTCTTCCTCTGACAGACCACCCGCATTTACCTGATATCAGATTGCCTCTGACAGACCACCCGCATTCACCTGAGATTGGACCGCCACTGACAGACCACCCGCATTTAACTGATATCAGACTGCCTCTGACAGACCACCCGCATTCACCAGAGATCGGACTGCCTCTAACAGACCATCCGCATTCACCTGAGATCGGACCGCCTCTGACAGACCACCCGCATTTACCTGATATCAGACTGCCTCTGACAGACCACCCGCATTCACCTGAGATCAGACTGCCTCTGACGGACCACCCGCATTTACCTCAGATCGGATCAAGCTCATCCCATGAGTGCTACTGCAGCTCTGACCGCAGGGCTCGGGCCCACAGTGGCGGCATCACATTATAATCAGAGCGAGCGAGAAATGCCCCTCACACTGGCCATTGATCTGCCTCTGACAGGTCAATATTTCCACCAGGGACATAAAAGCTGGACTGGAAAGTGGAGGGTGGGGGCCTGTGGCTGGGGGCCATTGGGGGTGGGGCTTTCTACCCCAGTAACTTCCTCTATACAAATGCCTTGGTGGTTATGCTGTTTAAACTATTAAGATTGCAGCGGGATGTGTGTTCAGGAAAGGTTCTGTTTTCCAACTGGGCCTTCCTTTACTCATTTGGAGTGTGCAGATTAATATTCCGCTGCTGCTTTCACCGGAGATATTTGTTTAAATGTGAAACTCTTCTCCTTTGCATTGCGTATTTTCTATTTCATATCAAGCGCAGAGCAACACCCAGATACTGGTATATGGGGAGGAGCTGACCCTAATGTTTAGGCATGAGACCCTGCCCATCCATCCATCCATCCATCCGTCCATCCGTCCATCCGTCCGTCCGTCCGTCCGTCTGCGGTTCATTCATTTGACCATCCATGCATCTTCCTTAAGCTGTTTTCCAGCACAAGGTAACAGTAAACCCAAAGCCCACTTCAGGACAGCACAGAGCACAAGGTAGGCAACACACTGAACACTGAAGGTTGCAGGTTTCAATCCCAAGAAGGGCAATGAGCTGGTACACTTGGAAAGGTGCTATAATTCTCCCAATTTTATTTGGTGATAGACCAGGCTCTGGAAATCAGCAAAGAGTGAAATTGAAAATGTATGTACCTCAAATAAATGATAAAACTAATATGATGTGTGTTTGTGATTCGATATCACATTTCCAAACTCAATATTTGCAGGAATGTGTTGCAGCCTAAAAATGTACGATAATCCTGTAACAAACTGGGGATTCATGTGAAATACATGCTGGGTGGTTCATTTTCATTTGATGATTAAAAAATAGATACATGATACAACAAATGATTATTATTCTCACAATGACATCATCGTATGGCTGTCAATCCAGAGTGACTCCACAGCAACCGAGGTGGCAGGATTTAGCAAGGAATGAACCAACAAAGCGGCACAGGCAGCACACTCACAGCGGGCACAGCTAATACAACCATCCTGGGCACAGCAGGCACAGCTGGCAAACCTACAGCAGGCACAGCTGGCAACCCTACAGAAGGGACAACTGACACACCCACAGCGGGCACAGCTGGCACACCCACAGCGGGCACAGCTAACATGACCATCATGGACACAGCTGGCACACCTACAGCAGGCACAGCTAACACATTCACAGTATGCACAACCTGCATATTCACAGTGGGAACAACCAGCATATCCAAAATGGGCACAGCCATCACATTCCGAGTGGGAACAGCCGGCACATCCACAACGGGAACAGTCAGCACACCCACCCTGGGCACAGCCATCACATTCCGAGTGGGAACAGCTAGCACATCCACAACGGGAACAGTCGGCACACCCACCCTGGGCACAGCCATCACATTCCGAGTGGGAACAGCTGGCACATCCACAACGGGAACAGTCGGCACACCCACCCTGGGCACAGCCATCACATTCCGAGTGGGAACAGCTGGCACA
>JAODKF010000038.1:5874671-5889270 GCA_026779585.1 Mormyrus proboscirostris | reverse complement strand
ACGGGAACAGTCGGCACACCCACCCTGGGCACAGCCGGCACACCCATAACGGGCACAGCCGGCACACCCACCCTGGGCACAGTCGGCACACCCACAACGGGAACAGCCGGCACACCCACAACAGGAACAGTCGGCACACCCACCCTGGGCACAGTCGGCACACCCACAATGGGCACAGCCAGCACCTCCATCTATTCATCTTTCATAAGCACTTGCCCAGTACATTGTTGCAGTGAGGTTGGCGTCTATCCCAGGAAACTGCTGGTCCTTGCATTGTCAATGTTGTCCTTTCCCAAATGAATTTTCTCCGTAGCTTAAAATGGTATGTTAATTTGATATCTGTGAATTAGCTAAGAGCACTTTGTGCTCGAGATCCGGACAGGCCCAGAACGTGTGGCCTGCCTATTAAAGTGTGACCAGCAAAAACATTTCATGGTGTTTGAATTCTCTAACAGCTCAGCCATTTATATGTACAAAGGACCTCATCTGATGCTATATTACAACATTAAGTTTCATTAAACAGTAATTGCACTCACATCGTGACAACATGGAGAGTCAGTCAGATGGGTATGTCCCCCTGGCGCAATCACAGGTCACCAATGATAATAAACAACCAAACAGAGCCTGCTGTGGGACGTAAAGCATGTCAGTATCACACACAAGCTCAGTGTGAGGAGACTGCATGACCTCCAAGTGCTGTGGGTGGCTCCCATGGCCCAAGCACATGCAACCGGCACCTATAACCTACCCGCATTAACTGTGGCATTGTTTGTGAGTGTGTATCCTACACTTGTATCCTATTCTCCATCACGCCGGCTACCCATTCTCCATCACGCCTGTTACCCATTCTCCATCACGCCGGTTACCCATTCTCCATCACCCTTCTCAATCTTTTTTTCTTGAGTTGTTCCACAAATTACAAGGCAATCACATACTAAATACCCACCAATTAAATGTGAATCCATCTAACATATACAGCATCAATGCATTATTAAATAATATTAATTTTGCATTACAACATTACAGATGAATAAAACATTATGGGTGAAGGGAAGAGGCTGGATGGTTCAGCTGCCCTATTAATTCTGATTAAGTTGTCAGTCATCCTGCACAGGGTGAGCCAGATGAAAAGAAAATTATAATAATAAATGAGGACCGAGAAAAAAAAGGCAGAAAAGCTCTCTAGCTAGCGAAGCTAAGGCGCTACTGAAGCTACGGCGCTAGCGAGGCTATGGCGCTACTGAAGCTAAGGTGCTAGCGAGGCTAAAGCACTACTGAAGCTACGGCACTAACGATGCTATGGCGCTACTGAAGGTAAGGCGCTAGCGAGGCTATGGCGCTACTGAAGCTAAGGCGCTACTGAAGGTAAGGCACTACTGAAGCTAAGGCACTACTGAAGCTAAGGCGCTACTGAAGCTAAGGCACTACTGAAAGTAAGGCACTACTGAAGCTAAGACGCTACTGAAGCTAAGGCGCTACTGAAGGTAAGGCGCTACTGAAGCTAAGGCACTACTGAAGGTAAGGCGCTACTGAAGCTAAGGCGCTACTGAAGGTAAGGCGCTACTGAAGCTAAGACGCTACTGAAGGTAAGGCGCTACTGAAGCTAAGGCGCTACTGAAGCTAAGGCGCTAAGCAGCTCCCGCTCAATGCCTCACAGGCTTTGTCGTCCTTTCACTACATGTCTTGTAGGTTAGTGTCATTTATTTGGGCAGTGAGATTTGGAATGAAAATGGGTCTGAAAAGGAAACCATCACCAACTGTCATATAAACTAGATTTTAATCACGCTGTGGTGTCCAATGTGTCAGATTATAGTACAGTGGTTTAGCGCAAGATAAATTATTATAATATAAATTATGTGGCATATTTTTATCTAAGTAAATAGAAATTGTTAACAAAATCACCTGAAATTATCATCATGATTCATGTTATACAGTAAACAGTGTAGTGGGTCACCAGGCTGTCTCACACCTCCAGGGTTGTGGGGTCAAATCCTGCCTCTGCTCTGTGTGCGTGTGTGTGTGTGCGTGTGTGTGTGTGTGTGTGTGTGTGTGTGTGTGGACTGTCTGGCAGGGAGCTCGGAGGGAGGAAAAACATGGACCGACTGTGGGTCCCTGAGGACCGGATTGGGAGACGCTGGTCTGGTCCATGCAGAGACTCCACATGGGTACACAGCTCTGACTGAAGTGGGACACTAAAGACGCAGCCATCCCCCATCCATCAGCCTTATCCAGGTCAGGGTCACCGTGGAGAAGCTAAATGCTTTGGCCAATCATAACACCAGACTGCCTTTTGTAAGTATCTGCTTTGGCTACCATCCTTTCATCCCTCCCATGTACAGCGTTGATGAAAGAGGTCGCTTAAAGTAGCAAATAAAAGAATGGGCGGCATATGGGGGGGAGGGGGAGTGACATCATAGTGATGTTTTTGGCATGTGCCAAAAGAATTTAGTCATTTTGGCTTAATTATTTACTTTGGCATAGATGGTACCTTTGAGGCCGATATTCAAAGGCCGTTTTGTCCACTGAAGACTCGCCCAGAGTGATGTCAGGATGTCAGGACTACACCCAGAGCTTCAGAGCACATTTGCGGCCCGGTATTTCATGAGAGGTGGAGAATGTGCACCTAAGGCCACAGGAGCGCCCACCCTCGGCCACTAAACAAAGCCATTATCCTCCAGTGCGTGCCGGGGAGGGGGCTGCCTTCCTCCAGTGCGCGCCGGGGAGGGGGCTGCCTTCCTCCAGTGCATGCCGGGGAGGGGGCTGCCTTCCTCCAGTGCATGCCGCGGAGAGGGCTGCCTTCCTCCAGTGCATGCCATGGAGGGGGCTGCCTTCCTCCAGTGCGCGCCGGGGAGGGGGCTGCCTTCCTCCAGTGCATGCCGCGGAGGGGGCTGCCTTCCTCCAGTGCATGCCGCGGAGGGGGCTGCCTGGCCTGGATCTTCCCTCTTCTGAGAGATCAGGCTAATCATCAAAAAGATATCAGGAGTTTGTGGTTTCTAATCGGCATCAATGAGTGCGTTACCCTGGTGATTCTTTACCAAGCGTTCTGGCACGCATACCTACTGAGATACATTTCACAATCTGAAAACGCGGGATTAGCATATTAATTAGGCGCCGGCCAGGCCGCTGACGTGGAGCGTCGTGAACAAACTGCAGCCACACCGCGCTATCAGTCTGTCTGTCACTTCGCAGTCAGTAGGTACTGGGCGAAAGAAAAAAAAAATGAAACAAATGAACAGACAAACAAAGGCGATGCCTCCCCCCCCCCCCCCTTCACCACCCCCGGTCGCCACATAACCCGGATACTGGCAGATGATCTATATTTAACGGGCGGTAACATAAAGCGGCCCCCGTGTGGCGGCACCCGGTGTTTGTAGGCTGCGCTTCAGGGAAGCCTGGCGGGTTCTCCGTGCGCGTAATCCCGAGGGGGGGAGCGGCCCGTGCCGACTCAAGTGATGAGGGGAATGAGAGCGAGAGGGAAATAAACAGGGAAGCGAGCGAGGGAGGCGGAAGAAGTATGGGAGCGCAGCAGTTAAAACAGAAAGGAGGCTTGGGCGTGCAAAGGATGCGTCACAAATTAAATGCACTACAGCACATGCGCTTGATGTTTATTTTAATATGTTTCAATTCGGCTTCCAGTGTCAGCGGGTTTCTCTTCGTGTCTGCGGTTACTGCTGACTCAGAGTAATCCCTAAAACAAACTGTTTCTGTTCCCTCAATCCGTGTCCCACGCCGGGAGTAAGTAGGTCACTTAAAGTGCCCCTTAAACAGCTCTTCACGCTTGGTTTCAGCCCTGTAGTAGAGACCGCCGTGGCGTGTCTGTTTGCTTCAGAACCACGGACAGCGACCTCGCCAGTCTCCGTGTCCGATTTTGGCTTTTAAAATGTCACTTTGACGTGTCAGACGTTGTCCCTTCTTGCATCTCCTTTCCGTGTTGCCGTGACGTTCACTGGCTCCACAAGGTGCTCATCTCACTTACCAGAGAACAGGAGCATTTTCCACACCGAAACATATGAAGCCACGTTATCTACATTTATAAACACGGTCCCATTTAAAGGAAGCAGGTTGATCCGGACGGGGAAGTCAGACAGCTGGGAATGTATGTGGCTAAAAATAGAATGACATTAATAAACAAATACCGTGTGTAAAAAAACGGGATCTGGAGATGAACACTTAAGCAACCATCTGTTTAAAATTAAATCCCAGGGTGGATTTTGAGACTGTAAATGACGGCATACAAACATGCACACACACGTTGGCCTTTATATCTTTGTGAGGACTCACCATTCATTTCTATGGGAAAACCCCTAACCCCAACAGTGACACTCTTAACCCCTACCCAGCCCTAAGCTTAACCATAAGTACCCAAACAAAATATGAGGCCTTTGGCATTTTCAGTTTTTTGATTGCAGTCACAGATTTTTATAAAACTGTGTTTCTCGTTTTGGAGACCGAAAAGGTGATCCCCACAATGTCAAAAATAACAGGTTTTTATCACATTGTGGTGTAATATATACATAACCCCCACACACACACACACACACACACACAGCTGGAGAAGAACAAAGAAAAATACCTCAGCGCTCCCAAATCACACTCTTCCCGTAGCGCAGAGAATATAAGAACCTCGCTGTCCTGCCTAAACACACAACCTTGACAGGGTGTCCATCATCTGTGAAAAACTACAGCTCGTACCTTCGACAGGCTCTCCTACTTCTCCCCTACAGCATAACCTCTGAAGTAGCTCCCAAACGACCCAAAGCAGGACTAGGAGTGCCCAAACTCACTTTCCAATCAGCCTTTGCCACCCAGAATTCCAAAAAGAGAAGAGATACCATTTTATTCCATCTCCAGAGCAAACAAGAAGAGAGATTACTCATTTTTCATCCGGTTTTATTTTAAAAATGAATTTCTCAGATACATTTTCCAGACTGACTCATACTGAAATCCAGTAAATGCTATTGTTCAGTAGCATTGTTCAGAGTTAATTGCTTTATTTATAAGAATTTATAATGGAGGGGGTAATTTGCTGTGCGGGATGAGAGCAGTGCTTCACGACAGACAGAAAGCTGGTCACCAGCTCACCCGCTACCACACACCCTCCCTCCCGCAGGTAGCAGGCACTTCCGCGACCTCATCGCCGTCTGGCCCGCGGAGACCTCGACATCAGCCTCTGCTCTCGGGCCAAATTAAGCCACTTAAATCTGTTCTATGATCTTAATTTGGTACACCTGAGCTTAATTAAACACACCCTGTCTGCCGGATTGGGTTTAGGTGCCGCTAATTAGGCATGCAGGGAAATGGACAGCCCGCCTGGCCGCTCTGCCTCACGTCGGGGCTGCCAGACCGAGGGCGATCGGTTGGTGCTGAGACAATATGCTTCTTTCTGTGTGGGGGGGTGCAATGTGGGGGGGAGGGTGAAAACGTTTCTAGTCGGTCCAGCTTGTGATGTCCAGAGCGCTGGATACTGAGATTGTGCGTAATCTGTTTTGCGGGAACAAAGCGGCTTTGGGTGGCAGAACATTACCACACCCCGGTGCATCATGGGAACCGGGAGAGGATGGTTTTATATCTAAATCACAGTTTAACATCTTTGGGGTCCGGTGATCCGTGTCGCCCATCCATCTCTGCACTCGGGATACAGAACTCAGCTGCTTTGTGCAATATGGTGATTAATATGTACTGTTTGGATCTGTTTTTTTTTTAAAAAATAAATAAATAACACCATATATCCTCAAGTTTATTTATCTTCAATCCCATGGGGTGACAAAAGAACACGATTACCATAGTCACGCTGTTTTTACCCATTGTACTTCTCGACGAGGAGGAAATTTTGAAATGTTTCCTGATAGCGGCTCTCTCGTAAACGGAGAGAGTGAGTTTTTTTCCGTCCGGTTCGGACGCTGTCTCAAAACCCCATCTTCACAGCACGGAGCCTGGGGAGTGTTTTATCATCTTCCTTAATGTGACATAATGTGGTCGCGTCACATCAAACGGCGGCACGTCCCAGCTCAAGGCGGAGAGCCCTAACAGCAGCTGAGCACAGCCCAGCCCCCCAAACACCTCGCCTGCCTCTTATTTAGAGACACCCAGATAGCGCATCATCAAAGGCCCCGTGCAAGCTGCGGCCCCCGCCGTCGCACCCCCGCGTGAGGGCCCCATTAAAAGGTGTTTTTCTTGCAAGACCCTCCAAGCCGCACGGCAAAATGTCATCTTGTCGAAGGTCCCTGCCTCCACCCCAGCAAGCTTTGATCCTGCCTGCTCCATTGCGAGTCTACCGTTCTCCGCCTTTCCTCAAAGCCGCCTCGCTGTCCAGCAGTGGCCCTGCGATCCGACACACGCCATGTCACTACGCACCAGCGCTTGCAGTAGCATCACCCTGACAGATCTCGTTTTTGACTTGTTACGTCCATCAGGACATCCACTGCCTTATCCCCTGTGCCTCAACCCTGCACTGAAAAAGCAGTAAGAAGATGGATGGATGGATGGATGGTTGGATGGATGGATGGATGGATGGATGGATGGATGGATGGATGGGTGGATGGATATTTGTCAAAATCACCACACCTCCTCCAGCCAGCCAAGCTTAAACATTTCACTGCACTTATTTATTAAGCAGAGAATCCAGTGAAGCGGCAGTGTGGATCACCAAAGGCCCTCGGGTGCAGCACTCAGGCACAGCCTGGAATAACCCCAAGGACCACTGATCCCTGGGGGCCTTAACTCCAGATCCCCCGCGATAAATCTGACACCGCCCGACGCCGGCCATTCATTCGGCGCAGGCAAAGTGCTTTTAGATGTGTCTGAGGATGTGAAGGACCTTTATTGCCTTGTTGATGGCTTCTCATTTGTCCTGGTGTAAAGTTAGTTATATCTGTCAGCCGCATGGCGCTGGGGACGGCAGGGAGGCCAGCGCTAAGGCTCATTGACGCGGCTTGTTAGCGGCACCGCGATCGAGGGAGGGGGGCCTGGAGCAAGCGTGGGGGAGCACCTCCCACACCCCAGATTGGGGTGGGACGGGGCAGATAAACACTGGAGTTCTGTGTGGTCCTCTGAGGAACAAAGGGGACCAGCAGCCACGCTGCCCCATCATCATGACAGACGGACCAAACAAACCTAGAAAATAAACAGCCAAACCCCACCCCCCAAACCCCGTTCCCCTAATGGATTGTGCGCTATTCCATCCCGTCACTTGCTCATGTTACCATGGTAACCACCCGGCGGGTCCATTACCGTGGAGGTGTCACGGAAGACGACTCAATCCGGGAAGAGCGGCACCCCAGAGGGGGGAGCTTTCCAGTCACATTCCGCTGCTTCACCGTCACTCATTCCCGTGTCACCTGCCTCGCCCTCGCCCAAACTGCCTTCTCCTAGGGCTGTTTTCCTAATGTGGGTCAAATTTTTTGGTTGTGGCCACCTGAGGGCGCTGCACATTCTGATCCCACCTCCTTCCCCCAGTGTGTCCCGTGGGCGGAGCCTGGTGCCAAACGAAGCGGCCTGTCCTCTCTGCGGAGCCCATTCCACCCCCTGCCTTTTAGTACGGTTCCAGTCGGGTGACGTTGAACAGAACCCTGAGGCCTGCTATGTCTCGAAAACCCAGGCATGGCGTTGCGATCTCTCAGAGCTACGGCTCAGCCGGCCGCTGCGGTGAGAGCTTCTTCCTCAGCACTGGGCTAACCACAGTACCTGTACCCCCTTCTGTAGTCCGGACCAAAACCCGACGGCCTGAATCTGCGCTGAGATCCGTGAGCGTCCAACGTAGCCATCATTTAGGACTGAGCATTCTATCCAGAGCCCTCTTTGCCATGAATAATTGAAATGCTTCCACTGCAGACCGTTCAGAGAAAGTTCCTGTCCACCATCAGCTCAGGAATCTAGGTCCAATGACCAACATTTATTTTAGATTTTTTGTTTTATTTTTTACATATTTATTTCTGCTGACTACTACACTCTACTAGATAAACAGTTACAGGTGAAAATGGATGACAGATGTATGAATTTCTTTCCGTGTGTGTTTTGCTGTTGTTTTATTTATTTATTTATTTTACAAAGATGGCTATAAACAGAATGGATCGCCCGAATAGCTTCCCTGAAAGCGCTCAGCTCTCTGGGAGGGGTGTACCCATTTGGGCGACGTGTGGGGGCGGCGTTGGGGATCCCGGCCCCCCGGAGCACAGCCCATATATAACAGGCACCCAGGCGTCGGCCCACGGTGCGAATCAGACAGAGCCCATCTGAAGGTAAGGCAAGCTCAGCCGGCCAGTGAAATCTGGGTCGCTGCCACCCGCCCTTTGCGCCCCTCCCAGGACACGCCGGATCTTGTCTTTGACCCAATCGGCCTGAGTGGGAAGGGACGTTGGGCCTGCCCCCACCCCAACACCTGTCAATCAAGCTGAACTCATCGTCCCCGTCCCAGCAGGTGATGTATTGAATCAGCCCTTATTTCTGCTGACAAATGTTTCATGTTGCCCTGCCGTCTGTGACCAAGCTGGATCTGCCTTACAAATGAGTCTCCTGGAGGGGGTGTGGCGAGGGCGGGTTCCTCAGCTCCAGGGGACGGCTGTGTCAACGTAGCTCGATGTTCCGGGCCCTGAGAGTGACCCTGCCGTCCCCCTCCCCCCCCCCCCATCCTTCCTCGCTCCACCTGTCCTCCCTCCTCATTTTCTTCCTCTGGCAGAAGCAAAGAGCGGAGAGAAGATGGGGTGGACCGCCGTGAAAGGCAGGGCTTAGGTGGTGACGCTCGGTGACATCCAGAGCCCCAACCACGTGACGGGCTCTAAGCCTGAACCCGCCGACCTCCGCACGTCCGGGAGCCGGCCGGACTCGCAGGGAGGTGAGTCCCCTCAGACCCAGCCAGTAAAAGGACAGGGAAACGAGCGAGGCTCCACACTGCAAGAGCTCAGCCAGACACACTGGCACGGCGTAACCCAGATCACGACGTCACGTGACTCAATTCCACAGACACTAGGCCAGTCTCCAGCCATAACCGCAAATAGGTTAAAGAGACTAAAAATATGAAGCATTAATAATTCATTTTTTTTCCCAACCTGTACCCCAGAAAAAAGAGCACACGTAAAATGGCTAAACAGGCAGGTTTGGTAGATCAGTTCCCGGCCACTCCATCCCGTGACCCACAATCCTCTGCTGCCAGAGTTATGCTCTGAAGTGGAGTGGTTTGTCCTCCCGGGTCAGAGCGGCCAACGACCGCGAGACAATTAATAGCACTTTAATTTATAAGCTCCACCGGTAACTGCGGTGCCTTACGTTCTCTTTCAATGGTCAAGAGAGGCTGGTCGCCCCTAGTTTAGGGAAAAATAAAAAGTAAAAAAAATTACACAGGCCGCGATAGTGGAAGGATCTCGAGTGGAAGCCGATAAAAGAGCCTCTGCTTCTACCAGCGTTCAGTGAGTCAACTGAACATCATTAGACAAGTCAAAGTAAAAATAAGCTAAAGCAATGCAGATTTAAAAGGCCCCTTAATCTGTTAGTGGCCCCGCCTTTACCCGTGACCCTATTCCATCCCCCGAGGCACAGCTGACAAATTTAGCGTTGATATTGTTTTTCTTTCAGTACCCCGGCTTGTAAAAGCGCCCGTAAAGTGCAAAGCCAGCTCCGCGCTAAACACCGCAAAGCCCTTGAGATGGGAGGCAGTGTCTAAATATGTGGCTAACCCAGTAGAAACAAAAAGGGAGGGAAAAAGGCGGAACAATTTACCTTATTTATTCTTGCCTATTTCTAGAGGCTGCTGGGGGGGGGCTGTGTGCATTCCGGCCCCCCAGGAGTGCTCCTGTGCAGCGACTCCTTACGGTGCACATTACGCTCCGGTGCCATTTCACACATACACACCCCCGCCCCCAAACCCCCCCCCCCCCACGTGTGCGGGCTCTGAAGCTGCACTAATTCTTCCTGACTCCAGCCCTGCAAAAAGTGGCTCCGACGGGTGCTGACGATGGCGGCACGGTGAGATGTCGAGCCGTGGCGACATCCGCCTCTGCCCCCCCGTCAGAGTAGTCATGTGACTCCGCGGGGTGACGGGGTGTTCCGTCGGCGAGGGCCGCGGACGCAAATCCATAACAGCGGCGCGATCCCCAAATGCACGCAGCTAACCCATTAATCAGCCTTCGACGGAACACGAGTATATAAACTTTTTTACATTCGTGAAACGGGGATCGCCCCCCCCCCCCCGATACAGAAGGACACTATTGATTGACTGATGTCTATCAGGCAATGAATTTCGTGTTGCTCATAACCCTCCAGTTCTCTTCTCCTCAGCCGTGCCACCCGCACCCCTATTTCCCCAATTGTTGTCCTTCGATTAACTGTGCTAAGGCTCCTGCTTTGAAATCCTCGACGTCTGCAAAGTCAAGAGATGCCAGAGTGGAGGTGTTTGGGGGCCGCTGGGGAGACACGAATGTCAGTGTGATTCCCCTTAAAGAAAAACCACAGACACAGCAGAGTGCTGTAATACCCGCCATCCAAACGCTTACGAAGCACAGGGCTGTCAAGGCAGGAGGTGTGGAACCAGGGTAGGGCGGCGTGTTCGGGATGCCAGTCCAGTGCAGACCCCACACACACACACACACACACACACACACACACACACACACACACACTAAGGGCAATTTAGCGATGACTATCACACGCTTCTACAGCATAAGACTAGATGCTCTTACAGAAAGTGCTATCTCATGAATATTGGTGGGTAAATTTACGCATTTTTTTTTTTAAGTGGCACTGCGCTTGGTGCACCACTGACGTGTGCACTTACGAATTCAGCACTTCCTTCTTGCTTAACAAACAATGTACGGCTGTCACTTCAGCTGCCCCCCGCTTGCCCCGGAAGATTCCATGTGAAGCAGGTTTATTTGTGAGAAACCCGTCAAATGTATTCATATTTATTCACCTGACTAAAGAGGGGAAACAGACTCCCGTCACGCTGCTGACCTTCCCTACCTTTCAGCCATCGTCTACCCCCCCATCCCGCCATCTCTCCCATTACCCTCAGGGCAAAATTCTAACAAACCACCCTCCGCTCCCCCAGCAGAAAGACCTTCGTTTTACCAACCACCGATTGGTTTCCCACCAGCATACCCCCCTCACCAATCCAACAAGCTTAAATTATTCAGGCTTTGTGCCAGCCTGCTCTCTTACGAGGAGGCTCTGGCATTGCAAACCACCCCCCCCCCCATGGACTGTGTAGTTCTATGGCAGGACCTCCTCGCTACAAGGTCAACCCTGCGGGCCTGTTGTGGGAAGGAGCAGCCATGCATATGTGCGTACGTGTGTGGTGTGTGTGTGTGTGTGGGAGAGAGAGAGACTCGCAGAAAAGTAAACACACACTTTAAGTGCACAAAGGACACGGCACAGCCTCGCATTTCCCGCCCCATTCCCATCTCCATCATTTCATCAGCCTCCATCCCGCTGCCGCGGATCTCAGTCATTCCGGCTCCCGCCGCCCCTTAAGCAAATCGTATAAATCAGAGTCGGGAAGAAGGCGATCGCCGATTCATTCCGGGGATTCATTTTTGCATCGTGTAAAGAGAAAAGGGGTTTGTTGTTTATACAACCAGCGCTTATGCATTTTTAAAAGGAGATTATTTCATGCTTGGGAAGGATGATCGGAAGGCGGGGAGAGGTGCAGCGATCATCGAAAAGGTGTCCTGGCAGCGCGTGACGCACGAGACCAGAAGGAGGCGCCGCTGAGAGCTGAGGTGTCGATCACATGCGACGGACGATAACTTGCCGACCTTTGTTTAATAAATACCCTTTTCCTACCTCCTGTCAGTGGCGAAACACGGTTCTGGAGCATGGAGCTGCGTTATAGCGGCGCGGCTCTATGTTATTTGCCGAAAGTCACAGCGGTTGCTGCACGTTAATTTGGAGGCGGCTCACAGCTGCAGAATGAAATGCGGAGCGCGGCGAACAGATAACAGGCCGGCGACAGAACGGGCTGTAATCACAATCAGTTGCCGCCTACAGAAGAGCCACATGCGCACAGCCTGATTGCCAGCGGCTGGCCCAAAGTGCCATCGCATGGGCACCTCACAGAGGCAGCTTTCCCCAGCGCGTACGTGTGGGTGTGAGTGAGTGTAAGAGAGGGAGACAGAGAGAGAGTGAGTGTGGGAGGGAGAGGGAGAGGGTGTGAGAGAGAGTGAGTAAGAGAGAGACAGAGAGAGAGTGTGAGAGAGTGAGTAAGAGAGAGAGAGAGAGAAAGTGTAAGAGAGAGTGAGTAAGAGAGAGAGAGAGAGAGAAAGAGAGAGAGAGACATGGTGAGTCAGACTATGGCCTCATCTCCAGGGCTGGGGGTTCAATCCTCACCCGTGCTCATGTCATTGTGGGTTTTCATCCATCCATCCATCCATCCATCCATTTTCAATACCCACATGTCCTATGCAGGGTTGTGGGGGTCTAGAGCTTATCCTGGAAATTACAGGCACATGGCAGGATATAACAAAGGAAGGGACACTTTTCGTCCTGCAATCCAGAAACACGTAGCTTGGTGTCTCGTGTCTCCATGTCGTCAGTCTTTTAGGTTCATGTGTGTCCTGTGACGCCTTGCACTTCCTGAGGCTACAGGATAACTAACACTAGGCAGCCTGCTACTAGATAAGCAGTTATGGGAAACAGCTGGTGTTATGCACACACACACACACCATAGAAAATGCTGCTACCCATTTTTTGAATGCCCATTGGCTCTGACAGCAACGAATAGACACCTCGCATGATCGTCACTGTCATCGTCGCGCTCAACTTCGCACCCGAGTATGTGGGCGGGCCCAGTGAGAAGCTCGCCACCTCGCCACACCTGCTCCAGAACGTTCCATCATTGTTCTGAGCAGAGGTAGTCCCATCGGAGTTAAACCCAGAGTGAGCATGGGCCCCCCACCTCGGGGGTTGGCGGGGGGGTCAGTGGGGAAGGAGTTAATGACAAAAACTCGGCCGTTAATAACTCATAACTCCTCTCCCAGGGAGCCAGAGTTTACATTAATTACACCGTAGCCTCTGGCAAACTGCATATCAAGCGGTATTTCACAAACAAACAACTGGCATGGCTACTTACCGTCAGCAGTGAGCAATGGGGGGCGTTTGCGTGAGATTTAGGGGGAAGTGGCAGGCGGGAGGCTTTCGTGCCATGGAGGAGAGACAGGGGTGAGCTACTGGGATCTCATCACCACTAAACACACACACACACACACACACACACACACAATGACACAAACATACCCAGACGGGCACCCAACGCATTCTACACTGTGACAACACAGTTCCTAGGGGCAAACACTGGAGATCCCCAGTGCATCAAAGAGCAAAGATTGTACTCTGGTCATCTATAAATCCACCTTCACAGGTAGCGATTAGTGTAAATCGTACAGTAGCTTTTCCCAAAAACCCCTACAAACCAGGCACCTGATTCATTGTACAGCTCAACAAAAAAGCACAAATCAATGAACAGCACGATTGTAATTGTACCATTAAAACTACATCTTATGGGAACGCTCGTAAAAGACTTTACATATCGCATTCATCAAACGGCAATTCGTTAGCAATTCACGGCGGCAAATGAGAAATTCGCAGCGGTCATCGGTCAGTGCTGCCTGGTAATCGGTCGTTATGCCAGCATAACGGGGACATGTAAGTGTGTGGAGAAAGAGCGACCCGGGTATCCCGAGGGCTGTAAGATGCCGGTCCGGTGATGCCGGCAAGCCGTAACTCAGACACGGAGACAGCTCCTCACACCAGGACAGCACGTTCGCCGGCGCACGCTCTCAGAAAGCCTCCTGGCCTAGTTAAGAAGCAGCGGCCTGCGAGATCACTGCTGAGAGTGGGGGCGGCTACGGTTTAATTCTCACAGCCCCCCCCGGAGCAGTGACGAGGGAGCGGATTCTCACTCACGTCTGTAGCCGGATGATTCCGGCTTGTGTGCGCTGCCCCGCACATGTGGGCGTGTGTCCGCACATTTGGCAGGCGAGCACAAACGTGCGCAAGATGCTGGAGAACGTGCGCGCCCCTCCCCGGCAGCACCTGACGCCGCCTAACCACCAAATGGTGCTCCTTCCCGTGGCTTGTGGCCGCCCGCTGTTCCCCGGGCTCCGCCGACGGCCTTGACCCCTCACCCTCTGCTTCCCAACCCGGTGACGTTCGCACCCCGAGGTTGGTGGGGGTGCACTATTGGCCCTTGGGCTGAATCTGCCAGCTGTAAGCCCCCCCTCCCCCCAAAAGTATCACTAACCTGCTAGGCCACAGCCGACCATGAATATATATCTACTGGCATTCTTTCAAAGGCCCTGCCTTCAATTCCTCTTCCTCCCTCTCTCTCAAATTCAAACCGTCTTCATGGCAAAATGCCCCAAAGACTGAAGCCTGGCGAATTCAAAGCATGAAAGGAGTGACTCCTTGGTCTTTAAAGGAAACCGTGTGCCTTTTGACTACCCCCCCCCACCCCCCCCAAAAAAAACCCACTCGCCTGTTTATTTTTCAAAAGCAGGCCTCATCTGAACAGAGCAGACGTCTCTGCCTCATAGCTTTGCACCCTTTCCTGGGAGGAGGGGGGGGGCTAGTGGCCGTCTCCGCCTTGAGAAATGTGCTCACCTTCACTCACCTT